>PVJA010009790.1:0-35984 GCA_004027025.1 Myocastor coypus
ATTCTTAACCCTCCAGCAGAAAAGCTTTCTGATACTATTACACTATAGCATAGGTACTTGAGCTTATCATCACTGGCTTTCTGAGTATCAAATATCTTTGACTTAGCTTGGAATTGATATTTTCTGACCATCATTGATATTCTAATAACGTTCCATACATTATGATATAAGCAGTTACACAATTTTTACACAGATATTTAGGAATTCAAGGAAATACAAAATTATAGCCTGTCAAGACTATGGCATTTGGCCCAGTCTCTTATTTCCAAGTACTACTCTTGAGAGAGAGAATGACAGTAACTGAGTTTACACCAGGAGCAGTACACATCAAAAAAACAAGAGTCACATGCATTCCAAGGATAGTCTTAGTGTTACATAGTGCTATGTTCAATATGATGAACCTTTTGAAAGTTCTTGAGACCAATATCTGATTCATCCTGTGTACATAAGTGCATAGTTTTGCTCTTAATATGTTTTCTCCTTTATCTGCTTCCAGTCACTTTATTGTTTAATCCATAACACATTCAGCTGTGTTATGCCCTTAAGTTCTTATCTTCTTCTTTAAAGTTCTTATATTAGGGAGACTACACGATATTTACAAATATAGGTCTGGTTTGTTTCACTAATGAGTATATGTTCAATATACATCCATTTATATATGAAGTCTTCAAACTTATCATTCTTTATGGATGAGTAGTATTCCATTATATTAAAATACCACATTTTTTTAACCATTTTTCAAATGGTGGGCATTTTGGTTGTTTCCAAATTTGGCTATTGCAAATTGGGCTGCTATAAACATAGGTGCACAGATATCGCTATGGTATGATGTTTTCAGTTCTTCTGGGAAAATTCCCAGTAGGGCGATAGCTGGATTGAACAGAACTTCCAAATCTAGTTTTGCAAGGATCCTCCACACTGCTTTCCACAATGGTTGCACCAGTCTGCATTCCCACCAGCAGTGGAGAAGGGTTCCTTTTTCACCACAGCCTCTCCAGCATTTGTTGCTGGTTGATTTCTTTATGATAGCCGTTCTTTCTACCAGGCATAATTTAATTCCACATTTTTCATAATGCTTCTAGTCATATGATTTTTTGCACAAAAATCAAAGGACGTATAATAACCTATGGCTATCCACCTAAAAACAAAGAAGAAGAGCCAGCCAGATAGTTCAGCAAACTAAGCACCTGCTTAGGCAAGCACAAGCACCCAGGTTCAGTCCCTGGCACCACATGCTACAGCAGCCCCGTCCGCAGTTGAGCTGTGCCAGCCACCAGACCTGTCATGGTGGTGCACGCCTGTAATCCCAAAACAGGAGGATCACTAAAGTCCAAGCTGTGTAGTACCACCTGTATCAAATACATTAAAAAAGAAGCAAAGGGAGATGGCCTTTTCTAGAATAAGATAAGCAGATCACCCTGGAGTGTCACGGTGTATGGTGTGTCCTCCCCCAACCTCCCCTCGCCTAGGAGAGCTGGCACTCCCTCCATCAGAAAACTCTGACCAGTGGCTTCCTTCCCTTGAGGGCTGAACTGATCTTACTGGATAGCTTATTTACATATGTGTTCTCTTCACTACACTGGAAGTTCTGAAAGAGCTAGTACTTTCAATCATTTTTTGAAATAGAAGACTTCAGTAGTGTATCTGATACATGTTAATAACAATAGTTAACAGATGCATGCGATGTTCAGAAGAATTCTTCTACAACAGAAATTGTACTGAGCTCTATTAAGAATTCTTTGCATTTAAAAACATTTCATGGCTGAAAAGGTACTTCTGCACAATCATATTTTATCACTAGGTCTACAAAGATATTTTTATCCTTAAATTCAAGTTGAGAGAAGTGTAAATAGATCAGACAAATTGATCAGGTAAATTAATTAGTAGTAAATTCTAGAAAAAAAATTGTCAACCACCTTGATCCTCAGTTTGTATGCCGGCAAAATAAAAATGCTTGCAGTTAGGTTCATTAAAGTTTCTTTGCCTCTCTGTCAAGGGGCTAAATGAAAAATTACTAACAGCCAAAATTGCATGATTATATTAACGAAGCACAAGCAGGATCAAATTCAAATGGAGAACAGTCATGATCTGTGGGAATTATTTGCTGGCTCTTTGTGTAAATCCTACAGATGCCAAAGACAAGAAAAACGGCTTTTGGAGTTCAAAGAGGATAGAGGAATTACCAAATATCAAAAGTTTAAAAAGAAAAATATTGTTGAGAGTGAATGAGCTGGTTGGTTTTGTAGCTATGTAGTAATCTTTTTAACTAGTAAACACAGAGAACATTATTTTTTTATAGAACACTTAAAAATAATCCATTTGACAATGGTCTGCAAAACACAAGAGGTCTTCAGAATATACAATGAATGTTCAAAGATTTATTTATTTAAAAGATACATTGCTATTAATAACCCTCCAAACAATCCAGTTTGCCTCTCATACACTTAGCTCACCATTCCTGCCCCTTTCTGCAGTGTCTCTGGAAGGCTTTTGTGTCTTCTCTACAAAGTCTGATCCAAAATATTCCAGCCAGAGAGGGACTACAGAAATAGCTCAGGGGCACAAGTGCCTGCCTGGCAAGTGTAAGGTCCTGAGTTCGACCACCGGTATATCTATATCTATATCTATATCTATATCTATATCTATATCTATATCTATATCTATACTATATCTATATCTATATCCATATCGATATCGATATCGATATAGATATATTTCAGAGAAAGATAGCTTTAGAAAGCAATATGATGTGTCCTCTTCCAGTTCATTCATGGATATGGTTCTATGAAACTTCTGGATCTTTCCCAAGGTCAAAATGACCATGAGAACCAATCCTTTGAGTCTATTTAGGATATGAAGAGAGCTGTGACAGCACAACTAAAGACACTCACAAAAGAAGACTTTCAGAACTGCTTCAGAAAGTGTCAAGAATGATGGGCTATGCAAGTCTGAAGCAGTATGGAAGCAGTAGTAATTTTGAAGAGGATTCACAGCTGTATGTTTTCACTATAATACATTCTTTAAAATTTAAACACACACTACATTTTAAATTATGCTTTGAAATGTCAATAAATTCCAAAGGATCTGCGTTATATAGACTCTTTAAAACTTAGCACAATGCAGTAAATTAGGGGACCAACAATAATTGTTTTTTAATTCTGCTATTCTACATTACTGGAAACAGTAAAACTTATCACAAAAGTTTTGAGGTGAGGCCAGTTAAGAAAACAGCAAGAAAACTGTTGAATATTTATACTTAAATAGAAATGAAAGTTTATAAGTCATATTCTGAAAGTTATTTAGTACTAAGGCTTCATTTTAAAAACATTTATTAGAAAGCAAAAAGAATTTAAAGAAACATGTTAATCACTCAGTGAGCCTGGAAAACAGTGAACAACTGAACCAAAAGAATGGAAACAAAAAAAAAAACTAAAATCAAATATTTTCTGTGAAAAACTATGTTCCTGGATGTGAGCCTTTTAATCCACTCCTCCAGAAAAATCCACAACACAATGGTGCAAAAATTTTTTAAAGTATATAACTATGGAACAAAAGGAACAGAGAGTGGCAGAATAGCAATAAAACTTTCAGAAGTTGAAAAGCAAATGAATGAATATTAAATGACTTTAAGAATCAAAAGGAGAGGGTCTGCTGAGATGGTTCAGGGGTCTAAACTGCCTGCTCAGTCAAGCTTGGGCAACTACAGGGACCAAGGTTCAATCCCCACAACCACATGCTTTAAGTGTATATATTTAAAAGGAGAAACTAAAGCAAAGATCTGCAAAGCACTTTATTCTCTAGAGACAAAGAGTGACACACCCTAAATTGGGGAACACTACACCTATGGGAAAATTAAACAAAACAAAAAGATGGCATCCTGAAGGTAGGGAGATTCAATGGAAGCTCACAGAATTATAAATCCACATTGCTCTTTCTTACCCCATTGCCAGGCACTCACAATCAGTCCTGTGACCTTGAGGTTAGTCATTCAAAGGTCACTCTCTGCAAACACTGGAAGCCAAAGGAGCAAGGTCTAAGAGAACAGCATGACAGATTCTGAGAAGTCTGTCCAGTGAGGGTTACCATGAAGCCCACAGGAGACAAGTGACATTTGTGAGCACACAGCTCCTAGTTGGCTTTTCAAAGCCCCTAACTTAAACATACTGAGATTTAGAGATTGGACAGATACAAAGCAGTTGGAAAAAATGAGAATTTATATGAAGAAAAAGAAATGCAAAACAAACTATTAGTTGTGAGCTAGGGAGATAGCTCTATGGCACAAGTTCCTGCCTGGCAAGTGCCAGGTCGTGAGTTCAAACCCCAATCATGTTAAAAAAAAAAAAAAAAAAAAAGACGAAACAAAAAACTATTAGTAGTTTTAGAGAAATAAGATACTATGTCCATAAATCAAGAAGAAAAATCTATTACAAAGCAACAGCTGAGAAACCAAATAAAACATTGGGTATTATAATTATCATAGTCGACATAGAAGATTGTGCAATAGTCAACATGCACTGTTGATATGATCTAGAGAACAACAGAGCAAACCGACTGAGGGAAGGAGCATAAGAGAGAAATTTAAATTAAAGTTAGAGAATTGATTGCTAAATATTAGCAAAAACCTATTTTAAAACAAACCGGGAAGACCTATGAATGTCTAAAACTCATGCAGGAAGAAGCAAGAACCCTGCATCTCAAGACAGCTATGCTGCAATGAAACCCAGTGGAACAAAATGTGACCAAGAACACACTCAAGGGTATGTGGCCTGCTGGGCACGGTGGCACACTCCTAGAATCCTAGCGCTTGAGAAGCTGAGGCAGGAGGAACCTTGCCAGTTGGGGACCAGATTGGGCTATAAAGTAGGTGCAAGGGCATCCTGAATTACATAGTGAGACCCTGACTCAAAAAAGACAACAAAAAAGCCCCCAAAATATTTATATGGATTTGGCATTTGATACAGGTGAAACCATTCATTTAGTCAAAATAAATATATATTCATTAAATATTGTATATGTTTCAGCTATGTACATATAATTAAGTACAAATTTTGTGATACGGTCAGTATTCATTTTATTCATTTTTTTTAGATATATAAATGTCAATTTCACATAGTTCCACCTGAGATTAAATAATCATACGTCCCTAGGAAAATTGGAGAATAGATGCAAAGACATGGGTTTTAAAGTAATGATAAAAAGGCTCTTTCTTAGTACCTAATATCCATGAACTAAGAGGAGCAATAACTCAGTCCCATGCACCAGTCAATGAGGATGAAGAAAGGTTTGTAGACAAGATTATGAAATTGTAACAGATGGAGAAATTACCACGATACAGCCTAAAGTTGTTATGCTAAGAAAATTGGCAAAAATCTAAAAGAAAGAAGACAGATGAGATAAGAAATGAGAAAAGTGTCTCAGAAGAGGGAAAAAATAATACTTAAAGATGGATAGCTATAGCTATGATAAAGGGTAAGCTTAGCTGCACAGAATTCCAGAGAACAAAAGAAAAAAATTAATCAAAGTACTAAGACTTTGAAGACAAAGTAAAGTTTAAAAATTTAATAATAATTCAGAATACTTTCTAAACACAAAGAAAAAACAGCCTGCTATCCTTTCCTCAATGAAAGAGTGTGAACAGCAAAGCCAGGCAGATGTCCAACACTTTTTTACACCTCCTACCACCACTGCCATCTACTCATCATTGTGTCAGACGCATACTAGGTTCTCAAAATCTGCCTAATGGAATCTAGTGGGAGGGGGTGACTCCAAGTGATTTCATTTTTCCCCTTGAGAGCTATTTTTTTTCCTTAAGATTGCACAATTTCTTAAACTCTGGATTTAGAAAAAGACGTAGGCTTCACATATTTTTCCAGATAAAAGTCATTATCCCTGACCTTTTCAACAGACACTTATTAGGGTAAGAATTAAGCATGTAAAAAAAGAAAGAAAGAAAGAAAGAAATATGGATAGACAGACAGACAGACAGACAGAGCTAAAGATATGTTAGACTTGACTATGACAGGATACAACTTATACGTACCAAGTGCCTAATGTAATGTACTAGATAATAATGTTACCATTACCCACAGAACCTCAAATATAACAGTAGTCATCCAATCTAAATAACTATGCTTTATTTTTAACATAGCAGTACAATTAATAGTTCAGTTCAGAGCTAAGTCAGGTGGAGGAATTAAATTAGAAGACAGAAATGATGATTTGTCGACTATAGTAATGACGCCTTGCGCATTCTTCCTGTTCTCCATTGTTTCTCAACCACTCCTCTACCGTGGTGTTCCATGGAGCTAACTTCCTCAGATAGTAACTACAGTGAATTCCTCATAATTTTCATGAATGAAGCAAAAAGATCAATAAATTACTGAGGTCATTAGTTGAAACCTTAAAGTTTAACTATCATACTCAATACTCTCTCAAATAAAGACTCAACAATGGTGCTTACACCTTACAGGGAGCACAGTTGCACGTGTTTTCCCTTTTTCATAGATTTTGACATTTAATTTGCTCAAATTATTACTTGGTTAATACAAACAGGTTATTTGTTTAGCCTTGCAATAACTGAACAAGGAAGCCAAAATACTGCACCGCGTTCCAGAGTAAGAACCTATGAATCATAGCATAGTAATTGAAGCAAGTAAGCTCCATCAACCTAGAACTTGTTGTCTATTTGCAGCACGAGACCAAATGAACAAGTAGAACATTTAGTCATTTTAGTTTACAAACTGGGACATTCTGATTGAAGCCCTAAAATATCTGACCTCCCCAAATGTCAACTAGTGTTCAAAATCATTCTCCAGTCATGACAGAAAACACAAGTGTTCGTAAATAAATGTTGGCTAAATCAAGTGAGACGACCACCTTAAAATATTTACACCATTTTGCTGTCATGGACTGCAGACTCTTGCCCATGCTATATCTTCTCAACAACTGATGCCTGAAAGTGTCCTGAATTCTGTAAAATACCTGCTACACACATGTTGAGCAAAATACAAATTAATTTATGACTTCTTAAATTTTAGAAATTTTTCCATTTCATTTCTCATTACATATGCATACCCAAGTTCTTCTGTATACAAATAAAATCATTACTCCAATATCAAAATATCAGAGGAGTGTGTATAAAACTAAGTTATACAGCCGAGGTAGTGTACATAGTCACACTTCCAAGGAGAGTTTAAAATGGCCTAGAAATTATCACCACTTTCTTTCCAAAGGGAACAGGCTAAGCTTTTGTAGATAGACATTTTTGCAAATTGCAAAGGACTTTCAGGGAAATAGAAGAAAGAGACCGATAACTAGGAAAAAAAAGAAAGTACACTTATCTTTAAAAGTATTTCAATAAAGATTTATTGAGTTATTAAAGAATTATATATCCACATGAATAAATTCAACCTTTGCTAATTACTAAGTGTGATCCTGATTCTTGACACTGTCTTAATCTCTTTGAACCTCAGTTTCCTGTTCTTTATACTAAAGATAGAAAACAACTAAAGGGAAAAAACGGACCAAAAGAAGTAATTTGTTCATTTTGAAATCCTACCCAAATAAATTAGCCACTACTTTGGCTCTGGACAAGGTGCAAGGGAAATACAGGGTGTACTCTCTTCCCATAAGATTAAAACATATTGGGAGAACAGGAAATAATTAGGAGCCTGCAATGGGTCTGTGTAAAACTAAGTTACACAGCCCAGGCTGTGCACACAGTGGCAGTCCTAAGGAGAGTGTTTAAAATGGCCTGGAAATTATGACCATTTTTTTTTTTCCAAAGGGGGCAGGCTAAACTTTGCCTGAACAATGAAGCAAAGATATCTAGCAGCTGCTTACCACTTTCTGTTGCTTAAAATATCGGAGGAGTATGAGGTTTAGGCAGCTCTGAGTCATCTTCCTCCTAGCTTCATATTTATTCAGGACAGAGCACTAGCCCTGATGACAACAGCATTCCGGACCTCTGAGCTGCTCAGAACCCTAAGGCAGGACTTAGGGTGAAGCAGACACCTCCTCCGGATTCCTGTGTAGTCAGCTACCATCCCCAAGTCGGCCACGACTGCCTCCTCGTTTGTTCCAGTGTTATTTCTCAATGAGCAAGTCTACACAGCCGAAGAAGAGGAACTGAAACAAAATAAGAGATATCCTAGGTTTTCTCCTCATAACAATGTGCAAGGCTCACAGCCAAGGCAATTAGGAGTGGTTGGAGCCAGAGTCCATACCAGGCGGCCTTGTCCCTTGGATACCATCAAGCCCAACCAACCCAACTCAGTTGTTCAAGTTCCATGGGGGCCTGTATTGAACAAAACCCTTTCAGTGTCAGATATGCAAAATTTAATAAGGGAGGATAATCAAAGATTTGGAGAGTGACAGACAGTGCCACAATCTTTTTTGTACTCTCAGCTAATCCAGTGGTATCTGTAAACCAGGCTGTGTTGCCACTGACTTCGCAGGTGGGGAGGGGAGGGCCCAGCTAGTTTTGATAACTTGCCCCACAGGCACACAGTTTATAAGCTGCAGACAGAAGGTTCCAATCCTGAAAACCTTGGCTCTCGGGCCTGTGACCTTTAAACTTCCACACCAGAGAGAGAAACACACACAGGAGCAGTGTTTGGAGGGGAAGGGCTCAAGGAATAGAATGTTTTTACGATGCTAGATGCTGGGGTATTTTTGCAATAGGTGAATTGTGTAGTAGGCTAAAAGGAGCAGGAGGCGCGAGGGGAAGAATTTAGCCAAAGGTCATCACTGAGCACTCAGTTATGCAAGCACTGGGGAGTCACTGGCAGCCGTGGGGCTGGGAGTGGGAGCTCTGGATGCATGCGAATCTTAGGCCTATAATAGCAGCCAGTCTTGGGGGCTGGGGAGATAGTTCCATGGCACAAGTGTCTGCCTGGCAACTGCGAGGTTGTGAGTTTGAACCCTGGTCCTGCAAAAAGAATAAATAAATAAAAGTCTATCTTTCTGATTCTAATCTTTACCTCTTGCCTACAGTTCTAAACAATGAAATGATAAAATATTCCCCTTATGTAAGACTTGGCCTTAAGCTATTGTTGCAGCGATGTTGAGTTTTCATATTACATTGTAAGCTTTAAATTAGCATATATTTATTATTTGTCCTTTACTAAACATCATATTCTACATAGAAATTAATTCAGAGGACTCCCAGTTCAAGTTGGCCCTTGATTCACCCACTCTTAGCTATAGTCTTTCAGGAGTAAACTGAGAACCCCTTACATTTACCTTAGGCAGAGTTGGAATTATAAATCAAAGAAACTACTGAGCTTCTATGAGATCATCTGCAATTTTCTTTTTGTGTAAATGCAAAATGCAAGTGTAATGTTTTTGCTGCAAATTTTATTTAATACATAAAATAAACTACTCTCTGACTTTGAGTGGTTTTTTAAAAATATTGTTTTCTTCCCAGGTTATGCTTTAAAAGAATTTTTAGCGTTTATGTTATCAATTACTACATAGAAATAGTTTCATCTCACCGAGTGAGTACTAGAAAAACTATCTAGTCAAGATATCAAAAATGCAGGGAATGCCAGTGGGAGTCACTGGATGCTTGCATGGATGAAGTCACAGAAGAATGTCCAAGATGAATCATGAAGCCGTCACCAGCACACTAGTCTGTCTGTGTACCTAACTGAAGATGGAGAAACTAGCTGGAGAAAGGGGGAAAATGTGTGCAGGTTGTCCAAGCAATAAAAAGTGCCAAGTGAGAAGAAGTATTCCCACATAAGACCTTGATAGAACATAGCGTTTTCAAGGAAAGAAATCAACCTTACCCCTAGCTGGTCTTTCTGTCTACGAAAGCAGAGGTTTCATTTTTTAATCACTGGTAGAGAACACTGCACTTTGGGGACTCAGTAAGAAATGATGTTTTTTAGAATTTCTTGTCATCCAATGTTTCAGAAAATGTCAGCTGAAAAAAAAAAAATCCTTCTTTGGGGTTATTTTTTAAGGATGCATGGTTGTCATGACCTATATTGTTGTTTACAGTTTTCAGTGCACTTCCCTCTGGGAGGATTGTACGCCCCTGTTCTGTGACAGACTGGACTGGCCTGGTGACTCACATGCTTTAGCCAGTGAAATGTCAACAGGAATGATGAGTGTGCTAGACAGACTTGTTCAGAGGCACTATATGATTTTCTGGGCTCTTGCCTCTGTCTCTGTGTCCATGAGGGCAAGGGGCCTCTGTTCACCCAGGTTGTGGAGTCACTGTTATGAGCAGGGCTCTATAAAAAGGATCCTAGGTTTAGAGCTAATGAGAACTTCTGGAGGTTTGTAATCATAGCACACATGAGACCAACTTAATTGATAGGGTAGTCCTTCCCCATGGGAGCTACTCTCAAATCTATTCTAAAACTTAAGCAGAAGGGAACTCACATGAGGAACTCATTGTCTAGATACCGGAACTGCTATGGGGGCAGCACTTGAGATAAAGACCCATACTGAAAGACACTACAAATATGCCTCACTAAATTCGTCCTGGTCCTCACGTAAGGCCATGGATGATGGGTATCAGGCTATCATAACTTCAGCACTCTCAAGAGCTCTGTGTCTAGACATTTGGGCTGAGAATTACGAAGATCCTCCTGAGCAGAATGCATGATTTTTCTTTTACGTAGTACCTTGTATATCTGATTAAGTACCAAATCTATTTTAGGTTCATTTCCAGAACGCTCAAACCCAAATTTTTGGCAAGTATACATGCCTTGGCAGAATATAGTTCTTATTGAGCCTTAAATTTTCCTGTTTCCTGAAGCCTGTGTTATTTTCTTTTTCCATGCTTTTTATTTATCTAATTTATTTAGTTTTTCCTTCTTTAATTTTGCTAGCTTTTCCAAGTTCTTTAAAGAACAAGATATGATTTTTTTAATAAGTAAACAAAAAAATATACAGTATGGTTGTTACTATGCTATTGACTCCTTCTAAACCTGTAAATGTTTTGTGTCATGTCACCAAAATTGTTCCTAATGAATATAGAGAGTTACTTCCATAGAATTAATAATTAATTGAATTGACATTTCCTTTAACTTGAGGGGGCCCTAAATATTATATAGTCATACTAAAAGGAAAAAATTCTTTCTGGACAACTGTCCTCATTGCATTTCTATGATGTGTGTGCCTGTGCATGTGTGTGTGTGGGGGGGGTGTGAAACTGGGGCTCAAAGTCAGGACCTTCACTTGCCAGGCAGGCACTTGTGCCCCTGAGCTATCTCCCCAGCCCCTTAATGAGAGTAAAGGTTCTGTTTTTTAAATAAACTTTATCTATCTATCTATCTATCTATCTATCTATCTATCTATCTATCTATTTATTTATTTATGTTATGGCCAGCTCAGCCTGCCCTAAAGGGGGTGCTGGCACAGCATATGGTGCCAGGGAACCGTGTTCCCTACAGTTGCCTAAGCTTTCCTAAGCAGGCACTTTAGACCACTGAACCATCTCACCGGTCCCTCATTGCATTCGTGGTAGTGTTCTGTTTATTTCTAGAAAAACTTAGACATTCAAAATGGACAGACTGGGCCCAGCGGGATGGCTCAGTGGTCTAAAGCGCCTGCTTGGGAAAGCTTGGGCGGCTTCAGGGACCGCGGTTCGATCCCTGGCACCACATGCTTCGCCAGCCCTGCCCTGAGGGCAGGCTGAGCCAGCCATGAAAATAAATAAATACACAAAAGTTCTGAAACAAGAAAAAAATTAAAATTAAAATTAAAAAAAATTCTTAAAAAAAAATGGACAGACTTTTAATAAGTGAATTCATATTTATACCTTAACCGTGCTGCCCTCCACACTATGTGAAGTAGTAAACACTGTTTAATTGCAGAAAGGCACGCAGGGAGTATTCCTGGTTTGCTGCAAGTTTTTGTAGTCTTCTTAGGGAGTTCATTTCAGCGACTAAGGTGAGAGCGTGGCCAGTGTGAGGGCAGAATTAACTGGAGGAGGTTTTCTGGCTGGTAGAAGGTGAGCCAAGACTACCCGCCACTGTTCCTTCAAAGCTTCCCTTATCTCTCTTTCCTGCCCCTCCTCCCTTTAAGATTGAAAAAAAAAAAAAAAAAATGGCAGCGCAAACATGCTGCCTCTAGCCTGTGCAGGGGCCATCAGGGTGGCCTCAGGACCCCTCAGGCTGTTTTCTGGCTTAGGTGCAGACCTGCCATTTATTGATAGACCCTTTCCCAGTACCAAGTATGCTGGGGTCACTGGGAAAGAGAAGGCATATGAATAAATTTGAAAGGGGGTCTGAACATCTAGATGAATGCCAAAGGCATCCTTTGTGACTAAAATGAAGCAGTCATTGCCACAGAGGATAAGTGTTTTAAGGAACCCTGGCCCACAGCAGTCTCCCAAGGTTCCCTCCAGGAGACGGAGGCATGGGTCTGTGCTAAATGGCTTAATTTTCTTAATCAACTATTTCATTGTGAGTTTTTAATTTCATTCCCATGCCTATTTTTTTTTTTCATTTCACCATAATACAGCTCTAAGTACCGTGGCAAACATTTGACAGTTTGCTCAGCAGGTGTTGGGCTCTGTGGAGCTTACCGAGCTCTCTAGCTCTTATTAATTGGGTTTCAAAATATGTTCTTGTGTGAACAGAAGCTAAGTTGAGACTATTGTACCTGTCAACATGAAGCTGGGCACAAGAAAATATTTGGAATGTGTTTTAAAATAACTCATTGTGAGCTTGATGGGCAAAGAATTTAAAAGCAGAGATATTCTTTAATGTTGAAATAAATCATCATGCAATCAAATCAGCCATAAAAATTGAGGGAGTGATGGAGATTGTTCACAGTTCTTCAGTATTTAATAAGAAAGAACATTTTCTTTGTGCCCAACAGGTTTTGCGTTGATGAGACAGTTCTGAAAGCATCTTAATAAAATCCAAACTACTACTACCTGAGGAAGTAGAAACTGCTTTAAAACCCAACAAACAAGGCTCTCTATGTTCTTCTGGATACTTCCAATTGAATTTTGTCTCAATTTGTAACAATTTTTTCTTATCAAGAAAATTTCTAGATCTGTAATTCCACACTTCAGGTTTAACAACTCGGCCTGAGCTTGACTCTCTGAGAAATAGATCTCTTTTTTGGAATAGCTGCAGTGGTTTTGGGACTTGTTTCCTTTCTTCATACATGTGCTTCAAGTTCAATGAACTTTAATGACACATATTCTAAATCCCCCGTTCAGGGCCAGAGATCAAAGGGAGGTGAAGAGCGAGCAGTCACAATTAAGGCACAGCTCAGAGATGTGTCAGGTCCTCTCTTGTCATTCTCACTGCCAATTCCACCATTAACTCCACACATCTATGAAGTAGGGAACTTTGTCTGTGTCCTCCTAAGGGACTAAGTAAGCAGCTCCCCCAAAACAAGCAAAACCCAAAGCAGTTCCATTGAAGAAACGATACATTATGATTTTAAAAATCCTGAAGAGCTATAAAACTGGAACAAGTGAAAAAAGCAAAATGCCTCTGAAATTCTACTTTCAGAGATGGCTACTGTTTCAGTTCAGGATTTTACCTAACTGAGCTTTTTTTTGCATGAACAAGCGTACATGCACTTTTTAACAAACAAATATGGAGCTATATCAAACAATACCTTTCAGTTTGCTTTTGTAAACACATCAGTACATCAAGGACAATATTTTCATTTGATTTACAGAGCTGGCACATCTTTTTAATGTCTGTTCAGTGTTTCTCTGACTAGATGAAAAGTAAGTTTTAACTCAATTCCTCTGGAAAACTTTTACAACTTTTCTGATATCAATATTACAATCACTTCCATGAGTATTTTGGAGAATCCATTTCTAAAGACAGAACTATAAGATTAAACATTTAAAGTACTATTAGATATTTCTTAGTTACCAACCAAAAAAAGCTTGTAACAGTCTTCCATCAGAGATGTATAACATGCTGCTAATCTGAGAGATAAATATATCTTACTTCATAATTTCACATTTCTAGCTAAACTGATATTATTTAAACATGTTTAGTTGGAACTTCTATAAAATTGTTATCTCATCAAGGAATATAGTGTAGCTTTTTATTTATTAATTCTTCCTCTGTGCCTTTCTGTAAGGTGATATGATTTTCCTAATTGCTGTCATGTAAATTTCTTATTAAATGTCTGTGAATCATATACTGGGATTGCTGGCAAATTAGAAATGTCTTATTATATTTTCAAGTTATTTCACTAACATAAATGATATCTATTGATGCTTGAATTTTTATGTCTAGATTGCTAAATTCTTTTAGTTCTAGTGAAATTTCTGCTAGTTTAGGTGCTTGCTTGTTTTTTGTTTTTTTTTTAGGCAAATTTTAGTAATGCTAAAGATAATACATTTTGCCTTCCATTTTCTAGTACGCATGCTGTAATCATAATGGCCATTTCTAATTTTAGAATCCTGTGAGGAAGCCTCTAGGTTTTCACTGCTTATGGTAGTGTTTTATCAACTGTTTCAGGCCTCTAGGCACTTTGAGAGTCTAATTATAGACTCTCTTTCTCCTCCTGTCCCCGTGCATATACTACACAAACAAGCAATTTTTCATATATTTTCAGACACCATTGCAACTGGTGAATACACAGAAAAACACATCATCCCTGGAGAAGCTCAACTGACAAAACAGATGCTTCAACAAAGACTGACCAAAAGGAAAATCTCAAGTAGGTGAAGGGTGTCAACTTCATGCAAGCAGCATTTGTTGAGCTCTTTCTCATTAGGGTTCAAGTTATCCAACAGAATAGTTAGCTTTGCAAGGCAATTAAAAACAGATACTTTGAAAGGCACTGGCTTGAAAACTTTCCTCAAATTACTCTCAGTCCATCTAAAAAAGAGGCAGATAAGTAAACAGAACAATATGAAAGTGGTATCGAAGATGTGTATGTTCCAGATGAGAGCATACCTGGGTATTATCTTTCATCAACTGCAGGAAGTTTTACAGAGGGTGTGTTTTTTGCCGTGATATTTAAAACATGGTATTAAAAGGGCATGTAAAGAAACAAGCGAAAAGAAGATAGTTATTCTTGGTATATCTGTAGCATGATAGGCAATCCCTCTTCTAAGCACATAGAAAAAGTGTGAAAATTTTCATTGTGCTATCAGCAATAACTTTGTTTTTATGGAAGCCTTAGCCAAAAGCAATGCCATAAATCTTGCAAAATAAAGATCCCTCCGAATTTTGTGTCAGAAAACTCACACAAATTGTGTAACATTTCAACTATTTTGTTTCACAGTAAATCTTCACAGATAGCCTGTCTTACTATCATTGGCTAATCTACCAGTTTGGATCTTTTATCCTATCCTCACTTAATGGATCGAGAATAGTGTGAATATTTTCTGCTGAGAACTCCTGAGGGCTTTCTTTGCCTGGTATCAGTCTCAAAGACTTGAGGCTTAACGCATAGTGGAAATCGTGAGCAGTTGCTGGGAATTTAGTGTGAAAAAGAAAACTTTGGCAAGACTAACCAAGAAATATCACTTCTCTATATCCTTATGAAGGAAAAACTATGTCATTTGGGAATACTCACTTAACCTTCTGTTCATCTCAATTAAATTCCTAAAATATGTTTGTCCATGAACAGCAAGCCCCTTCCCCATTGTTTCCATCAATTCTTTTTTTTTTTTTTCTTTTTTCTATGTTGATCTGCTCTATCTTTTTTCTTTTTTCTGTGGTTTTACTATTCTTCATTATCTGGAAGCCATCACTAGCACTGGTCATCGGACTAGTTTGGAAGTCAAAATCTGTTCTGTATGTCTTCTTCCTCCTCCAATCTCAGTTGAATCAGAACACAAAAGACAAGAATAAGGCAGAGATGAGATGGTGATATTAGTACCTTTATACGCTTTTTAAGTGACTCTTCCAAAAAGCCAGAACAAAGAGCCCCTGGCACCCACAGTGTCCTTCATTAATCCACCACTAGAATCTCACAGTTCCTCTCCCTACCTTTGCCATTCATGTCCAAATAGGATCTAATTAGCTAAGTCTTACTCTTCTCATAAAAGTCAACAGCTGTACACTGCTATGAAAATAGTTGCTATTACAATTATTTTTATAAGTATAAATATCCATGAATTTTCATAATTGAAATGCTAAAAGAATACAAGAAAAAAAAAAAAAAACGGATCTCAAATAAGTATAGTTTCCTGTGTCTTTTTCCTGTTACTCTCTGCCCAATATAAAATCACTGCGTTTTCTGTCCTTTGTCCACTGGTAATTTGGGTTTGTTTGTTTTGTTTTGTTTTGTTTCTCTAATTTCTGAATTAATGTAATGGTAGCATATTTAGATAGAGTCACTGCAATAGCACTGATGTATGAAATTCGGTGCTCAAAACATAAAAAGGTAATAATTATGCTGCACAATGCCTAAAGGAATTTTTCAGCCGTGTAGAAAATGCCTACATAGAAATATTACCCGAAATATTCTATCATGTAAGTGCCAAGGTCTCCTGTGACACAAACTGACCCTATTTCTATTTTCATTTTCTTTTTATTTCTTTAGCTTTATCTGTACCATTTCAATGAGAGTTGCCTTTGTAAACTCTTTGTTAGTATTTGTCAAATTATTTTGAGATTCAGCCACCTTCTGTTTTGTTATTATTGTAGCTATATCCTCAAAGTATATTTTACTACACTCTTCACAGATGATCCTTAAACAAGCTGTTATTAAGCATGTAATTATAGCATATATAGTAGCAAATGTATTTTCAGAAAGTGTCAAATACTTTGTCAAGCCTCTGGAGAATTATAAAAGATACTACACGGAAGCAATGATAAGCTTGCTTTTTATTTCAAGACCTGTTCCTCTTGATTCTAGAATTCCAGGACTGCTCACTCACCAGGCACCAAGTAGTAGGTGACAATCGTCCTCAGGGCACACATGACAATAGAGGCAAACCTTAGTGCTCAGACTGCACCAAGCACTCTCTCTTTTCCCAAGAACATTGCTAACTTCCTTGAATAAGATCCAATTAATTGTCAGTGGTTTCAGGGCAGCATGTTTCCCCAAAACAAAATGTCATATTTATACTTTAAAGCAATTTAGAATAATTAAAAGTTATAGTAGGTCAAAAACAATTTTCCTAATCTCAGTTGATATCATGCCCACCAATAGCATAAATGTATTTCCATGCAGAAAAAGCCCTTAAATCTTGTACTAGGAACTGCAAGATGTGGATTCTATTTTTGGCTCAGCACTGATTTCCTGCTATAAGTCTTTTAGTTTCCACATTTGTAAAACCAGCAAGCTAGAGAAAAGCAAAACTGTTGTGTCCTTGGGGCTTACAGACCTCCAGAATTAATGAGTTAATAATTTACACACAGCACAAGTTCCTTAGGGGGAAATGGCCTCATAAGGCACCACAAGCATAAAGTTAAAATAACTAATGGTGACAGAAGTAGTGAACCCCACTTACTTTGTGACATTGATGGCATTTTGATTCTACCAGTTCTGTCCTCACATGTGGTAGCACTTAGCCAGTACTCCTAATAATATTTATAAGTAGATTGAGAATTAGCTTGCAAATACAATTCAGGAAGTTTACTTTGACGATTTGTTTTTCATGTTCTGTGAAATGAATTGCATTAAAGGTCAGAGAAAATGCCTGAAAGGGGAGCTGATCTAGTTGGATATTATAAGACACACACAACAGGCATCTCTCCTGGGAGGGAAGCTCTGACTTTCTGCCTGGTTAGCCAAACTGTTGCATAATACACAGAAAGATGGCAACACTGAGCTGGTATTTACTGTTTTTTTTTTTTTTTTTTTTCTCTTTCAGTTATGGAAAAGAGGCAAATAAACTACTACATGTGAAGAGAAAGCAGAAACTAGGATCTAATTCTATAGGAGCTAGATCCACAATCTTGAGAGTTTATGACAAACCAAATGCAATTCCTACCATGTTTATTTCAATTTGACCCTTCAAGCCCTTAACCTTTGTAGTGTTCTAACCAGAAGATAAGAAAGAAAAATAACAGCTGTCAGCCAAACCCAAGGTAGTCAGCTCTCAAGGTTGACATCAATTCCTCAAACGTATCACTAAATACACACCTCCAAATCTCAACTTCCTCCTCTACAATCCATCCTTTGTATTCTAACCACACCCACCACCGCCACCAAAGCATGCACTCACGCATGCATACACGCACTCACAATCATGCATGGGAGCAGAACCACAGATCTATTTCAACGCCACCAGTACAACTGAACTACTTACAGAGGAAAAAAATTAAAAAAGGAACCACTTTAACAAAGTGATTTTGGGGGCGCTGGGAATTTGGCTTAGCAGTAGAATGCCTAGCAAGCTGGAAGCCCTGGGTTCGGTACTCAACACTAAATAAACAAACAAACAAGCAAACCTCCCCTAAAAACAATTCAACCAAAAAATTACAGTAAAATCAAAAAAGACCAAAACAAACAAGGCAACTACACACACAAACTTTGAGCCAGCGGGATAGCTCAGCAGACTAAGCACCTGGTTTCATAAGCTCAGGAACCGGGGTTCCATCCCTGGTACTGTATGCCACAGTGGCCTTGCACTCGGGTTCGCTGAACCAGTGACCGAGTCCGGGCTTGGTGGCTTGTGCCTGTAATCCCAGCCCTGACGAGGGTGAAAACAGGAGGATTCCTATGAGTCTGAGCTGCAGTGCGATCCTGTATCAATTAAAAAAAAAAAAAGTGATTTTTTTTACAAAAGAAATATGAATTCACATATATGCTTTTCTAGGGCGCTTTTCTAAATAACAAGTTGGCAAATCTACTTGAAAAAGAAAATAATGTGCTTCATATTATAGGTCTGTCAACTTCAGTAGCCATTTGAATATGTTCTTAACTTTAAAATGCAGCTAATGTTCGCTTCTGACTCACTAAAGGAGGTGCCTGAATCAGAAATAAATGAATGGGGATGCTTGTTAAAATGTCTGTAGTGTTAGACACCAATATGTCCTGGAAGCTTAGGATGGATGGAGAGTTTACTTAGAGAAGGCCGTATTTAATTGAGTGTGTATAAATAAAAAATACACCTGAAATTTTCTGTTTGCCTCTTAATGAGGAAAAATGGTTAATTCAATAAACTAAACATTAAAAAACTGAGCAAGACATTTTGTGGGATTCTCCCATAGTTATAAAGACTGAGATTTTGCCATGTGACCCTTGATACCCAGTTTTCATCCAGCTTATGTTTTCCTCTATCAGTGAAATTTGACTTGATTTTCCCATTTTAAAATGTGTAAAGAGAAACATAAACAGGTCATTGTTACTGGACCTATTCTAACTTAAAACAGTTGTTAATATTATAACAAAACTACACAGTTTTACGTATCAGTCTGTTAAATATTCATTTTCTTAATATGAGCACATTTCCTTGCACAAAATCCATCCGAGAATATATTCTAAAATGTGTGTACATTTTGCATACTAAAAGAGCTAGTATTATGATTGTACTCATTTTATTCTCCCCAGGGTATCAAAGCACATGTAGTATTAGATGCAGAGCTGTGTAGATATCAAGGAATTCCCCCATAAAATGAGACTTGTGTCATCTGAAAGCAAATAATTTTTGTCCCTCCATTACATAAGTAAATAAGGCCTCTGGGTGACAGAAATAGCTTTCCTGACCTTCAAACACTAAAGCCCATTTACTTCTTAAAGTGTTTTCCCCTGTTTTCACAAAATTTTAAGAATGTTAGCTATGTATTTCCTAGACCATAGCAGATTAGAAGCTGCAAAAGTAAAAAGGACAGTGCTGAGTAAGAGAACAGGCATCCCAAGAATGACAAAGATTAATAGCTAAGAGAAAAACTACCAAAAGCAGGTAAATAAAATATGGTAATTTGAGATAATGTACAGATTTATTGAAAGGGAAACCTTCCTCATATTTTAATGGACCATAAGTACATTCATACATTTGTACTTATAGTCATTTCTGAACCATAAAAACAGCTGTTTAATATTTAAGATGTTTAAGAAAACGTAAAATCTTTGAATATAATCATAAATGTTTTCAATGAACTAAATCTACTTTAAAAGGTTAGAAGTTCAAAAGTATGTAACTTTTTAGATATTTAGGAAGTTTCATCTTGCGGATCACCTCTTTTTCTGGCAACCACAGAATGAAATAGTATCTGACGTTGATAGAGTTCATATTTTTGTACTAACTCTAATTCAAATTGGAATTTTGTTGATGTAAAATGTTATTGGGGGTTCAAATGGAAGACAACGAAGGTTTATCTGGAAGAGACTAAACCTATCATCGAACTGAGGGTGTTTTTGTGGTCCCTAGGTGAAGCCAGTGGGTAGAGCAGGATTTTGTTGAAGACCCGGGTTTCTTGTGTCTTAGCCAATTAGCAGTGTTTACACAGTGAGATCAGTTCTCAAGTGAACCCCAGAATAATGGGAGGTAAGCCAGAGAAGTGCCTTTCTACTACCTTTGCTTCCTGCTTGGCCTAGATCTTGTATGTCTCTGGCCGCAAAAATTTATTTTTTAGAAGAAAATTCTTTTTGGATGATTCATTCATACATAAATACACACATGTTAAAATGAAAGTATGAGCCATACCTTGACTTTGTTTTTGGCTGGGGAACCTGGAGCAGAATGAGACAGCACAGTAGTGTCCAGCGTAAGCATTTTAGGAGGCATAAAAAAATTTTAGCTAACATTGAACGTATTTATTTACCCAGCCTATAGTAAACATTCACTAGTTCATTGTTTGAACTGAGCATTTTCCCTCAGATGAGACGCCCTAGGAACTAATTACTGTTACTCCAAGATGCCACCATTGTGTCATCTTGTCCAATCCCATCATGCTTTCCCGGGCAATGCCAAACCTCACAATAGTAGCATAATGCCTAACGTCTATTGTTCAAAGAGGGGAACACTCAGCGCAGGTCTTATCCCACTGGTTAGCTGACAACTTACATCTGAGCCAGATGTCTGAAGACAGTTTTAGCCAATTCTGCAGTCTATCCAATTAGTCCTAATACTGAAGCAATTGACTTACCTGCTGACAGTCTGAGTCAACAGATAATTTATGACTCTAACTTCTATAATTATTTTAATAGCCTTTTCCTACTCTTGCCATTCTATTTATCATAATAAGAGCATTTAAAAATCAGAATTTTTCACTGAAGGAAAGTGTTGTGAAGGTTTTAAAAAATATTTTAAGAAATCAATGAGCTATCCTGTTAAAAAGATCCACGCTGAAAAATTCCTTACGTTCATTTCTTGGTTTATTGGCCTGGAAATATATTGACCTCTCTTTCACTATTGAGAATGACCGCCTCTTACATTATACCCTGTTAATTTCCGATATTGAGAAGATCTTCAGGCACCTCAAAGATGCACTTGCACTTCACCATCTTGCGGCTATTAACAATGGAAGCTGATTTCCCCTCACTAATCAGCTTAAGGATTCTTCCCTTCCAGAAGCCAGCCTGCAGCTCAATTGGTGCTACCCTGTGACCACTCTGTGCTCCTTCACTGCCCACCATGGGGGAGTATATTCCTAGCACCACCTCCATCGATGACGGGCAAATGGCACGATACATCGCACTGAATAAGGAAGAACACAGAACAAGACAAGTGTTGAAGGAAAAATGAATTAATTGTCTTAGCCTTCCTAGCTAACTAAAGAGACTATTGCTCAGTATTAAGCTGCAATACTTCACTACATACCACAGAGCATACCAAAAAAAATATTGCCTGGGGAGATACATGTCCAAACCTTCCCATCTGCAGCTGCTATCAATTATTCTGCCCTAACGTGACCAGAAAGCTCAGTTTTCAATAGAGAAATACAAGTTGTAAAATAATCCTTATTGGCCACCCCTGCATTCCACTGTCCACCCCCACCTCCTGGTTCTGTTTTGCTTTTCCAGCCCTTGAATGTCCACATACTCTGTACCCTAGCCCACTGGGAAGTTAGAAAAGCAAACTTAGCTAGTTGCAGGGCACAGGAGAGATTCTGTGGCCTTCAGAGAGTCGCCATCGGATTACAAAAGCTCATAAAAGGGTACCTTCACCCTAAATGTTATATAAACAGAGAATTGTCTCGTGTGTGTGTGTGTGTGTGTGTGTGTGTGTGTGTGTGTGTGTGTGATTTACACCCTTATTGTAGATCTTGAATCTGTCTTTTCTTCATGCTGGAAGATAAGTGAAGGACAAAAAGACTATTTAGAACAGTTAACCTGATCATTTTTTAAAAGATGTGCTCAAATCATTGAGGCTGAGATCTCGTTTGTCAACCAAATTGTCAGGAAATAATGTATTACTGACAAGAACAAAGTGTGCAGCTGGATATCCCAAACAACAGCATGCTAAATGAGCCAGAGACTTGTTATAAATATCTTCCCCAGGACTACATTTCCTATAGTCTAAAATTATTCTAAAAGCAGCATGGGATAAAGGAATAAGCATTGTACTGGGCATCAGGATATCTCAGTTTTCTTTAGCCTGTTCTAATCACTGGCTTTGCTATTAAATTATCCCCTCTCCCTTATTTTGTTTAAAAAATAAGGAAGAAAATAAAATAATGAAATAAGATTAAGTGTATACTATGTGATCTCTCAATATCTTTCAAGGGCTAACATCCTACCCTAACAACAATATTTTATGCAACAAACACTGTTACCCAGATAACATACAAATTTATGTAGACCTTTTCAAAATGAAAACAGAATTTGGGGAACAAAAGGAGGAGAAAAATTACAAAACAGACTTTTGATTTTGTGTGAATTATATAATCAAGAGGTTATTCTTCCAACAGTTAGCATAGTCACTGAGAAGGGAAGAAATTGTTAATCGCCAAGTCAAAAAGAAATAAAATAATGAGTGAATACTTTATTTTCAAAACTGATTTTTTTAGAAGATATGGCAAGAAGCTGAATCCTTCTCTCCAGAACTCCCAGTCTCTCTTCGTGGCAGACCACCTTGTTTTACAGGTCCCTGTGGGTGCACCTCCTCTTCTGGACTGTGTGGCACGGGCTGTATTTTATTCTTGTTTATATTCTTCATAGCACTCTGCCCAGAGAGGCGCTCGATAAATCTGTATTGAATTACATCCTGTTTTCAATATATTAGATGAGTGGGGTAAATACTTAACCAGAGTAATCAACCAAACTCAATTTAGCTTTCTATAAATCTGAATTTTAAATGAATCTCCAAACTTCCTTCCTTATAAATGAGTTGGAAGACTGAGATTTCATTTACAACCTGTGCAAAAGCTACTGAACCAGAGAAGGTTTGGTTTGGTTTGGTTTGATTTGGTTTGGTTTGGTTCTTCTATAAAGAAAAAATCATAGATGTGTAGCCTCGTTCTTATGGATTCGTAGCCCCCTGCCCATTCATACATTTGTCTATCCATTCATCATCTACATAATGGGCATCAGACACTCTGAGCTTCTGTTTTAAAGCTATAAATAAGGTATGGCCTCTGCTTTCCACAACAGTGTTCCAGTCTACACAGACAGAGAGCCAAAGAAAAGACAGCAGATAATTGTAGTCATATTGACATGCATGCATGGCATTGATAAGATGCACGAAGGACAGGTGACTAAAGGCTGAGTGTCACCGGAGGCTTCTTACAGGAGGAAATGGCCAACAAAATTCCAAGTCAAATGGAGCAAGGGCCCTGTGACCTTGTAGATAAAGGCAGTAACATTTTAACCTGGCACAATTAAATAATACAGCGAATGTTTCAATTAAAAGTTTGTGGAAGTCATTGCAGTAGAAAGCATGTTGTCACTAATCCCCACCCAAGGACTCACTCTCACTTCACACACACTTGAATGAATCCCCAAACTTCATGCTTAGCCCATTGTTCTTGTCACTTTCTGAAGCAGATCTGGAAGTGCTCTTTCCTGAGTGTCCTGATACTTGATTTAAAATATTTCCAGTAATATCTACCGAATAAAAACGTGGTGGTGTGTGCTCATACACCTTATTCGCCTGATTTGACACCAAGAAAAGTCTTGCCTGTCCCCACAGGCAAAATGACCGTGAATGGCAAATGTTTTGAGCCAATCCCAGGCACTGCAGCAGCCACAATAGCACAGCAAAAAGACACTCATGAAAGAGGACTTCAGGAACTGCTTGAGAAAGTGACAAAAAAAAAAAAAAAATTGAAGGAAGCAGAAGTATTTTGGAGGTGATAAATGACAAGGTGTCATTTATCACAATAAACTTTTAAGGTGTAAACACTCACCATATCTCATGATCACACCTTGTGCAGTTATTTATTTGACAGGCATTCCTCGAAACATCTTTAAATTAATAGTTTTCTTTAACAATCAAAGGAAGACATTGTTAACATCCCCATTTTATAGATGAGGAAACCAAGGTATATTGTGGATAGATAAATCCACAGATCAAATAGCAGGTAAATAGCAGAGGTGGGATTTTAATTCAGGCACCTTGGGGTCAGATTTCATACTCCTGATGCTTCTGGGTAAATTCTGCTGCTGTAACCCTGGGAGACTAAAGCTTCTCTCCTCTCCTCTCCTCATTTATGCCCTACTGCAGCGGGGTTTGTATCCAGGTTTGTGGGGATCTGTCTCTCTATGTACTTAGATGCTGTCTGTGTTCCCTGTAACACTGCAAGATTCTCAGAAGGACTCAGCTGACTCATAGGGGAACTGTAGTCAGGAGGGTCCTATCACATCTGTACAACAGCAAGTAAAGCAGAAGGAAAAGATGTCACTTCCTCTTATAATGTCCTCATTATAGCTGATCTTTCATGGAAACTTCAGCCCCACATATTCCAATGTGGATTGACAAACCAAGAAAGAAAAGTGGCTGGAAGTATGTGATTCCAGATGACTAGATTCTAGACTAGATGACTGAAGCGTCTCAACTACATCACAGTTCTAAAGGCTCTAGAGTTGGCGATCTAAAATGAGTTTTAGGGCCCGGCGGGATAGCTCAGTGGTGTAAAGTGCCTGCTTGGGAAAGCTTGGGTGGCTTCAGGGACCACGGTTCGATTCCCGGCACCACATGCTGTGCCAGCCGTGCCTTCAGGTGGGCTGAGCCAGCCATAAAAAATGAGTGAATAAACGAACAAAGGTTCTGAAACAAGAAAAAAAATAAAATTAATTTTTTTTAAAAAAAGTATTATTAAAAATAAAGTGAGTTTTGGAGAATCAAATATTTACTTGAAGAAGTCTTTGCTCAGAGTCACATCACCCTGTCTCTGCTCCAGGAAGGAAGGAGATACCCCTAACCTCAACCCCTTCATCCTAAGAAAGAATTTCCTGGGAGAGTGGTAACAGACACAAGTCCCTCAGCACATGTCAGAATGACGGGACCACAGCAGAACTATTCCAAGATCTTAAATGGTGTCCAGTGGCACTTGCACTGGTGTCTGGCTCCCTCCTGAGCACCAGAGAGCCAGGCATAGACTGATTGACAGGATGTAACGGAGAGGAATTGTGGAGAAAGGGACAGCGGGCCTTGAGTGCCTGGAACACAGAATACGTAAGGGTTGAAGCCTGGGAGGGGGCAAGCACCAAGAGGGAGAATCCTACACCGAACGAGATACTCAGAAGGCTACCCTGGGTCCCTCTAGAATAATGTCTAGACCCTGAAAAGACAGAGGCTTCTGGGATGGTAACTGAGGAGCAAAAAAGGGTCAGGACAGGCAGAGCACTACTGCTGAGAGACGCTCTCTGATTTGGGGTAGATGGGGGAGGGAGAGACATCTTCTGAAAGCAACCATGGTAGAATGACCCTGCTTCACTTGCCTGCCCAGTCCACAGAGGGTCAGCTGGACCCTGAGCACAATGTCAGGCCAGTGGGGACTCTCCAGGTATCTTTCATGCTCTTACTTCATTCATCTCCAACTTTTGGAATGATTTGAAACCCCAAAGCTAACTGAACAAGAGACAAGGAGGAGACTCCTGAACGGAAAAAGTGAAGAACCCAAGCTCTCTCCCCTTCCATCATCACAGGCAACAAGCTTTATAAAGGGCATCTTCGGGACTGAAACGCGACAATGGTTTGTGCCTTAAAGGAAAAGCGAAGCTCTTCCCGCACCGAAAAAATTTCAAGAGCTGCAGAGGGACACAAATAAAAATGTCCCATGACTGCAATTCACGCTCAGATAAAATCTCACATACACTCAAGGTCTGCTACCTAATCTGGCCAACTGCCAGAAGCATGGCTTATAAGAGCATCAGAAACTCCAGTCACCTGTAAATTGCCCAGGGAACCCCAGGTGCCACTCTGCGTCACCCACAAAGCACGCATGAGTCTAGAGGTTACCTACAGAAAAGTATCCCATCCAACCTGAAGCCTTGGATGAGGAGGTCTAATCCTCAGGCCTGACAAAATAGGCTTCTCCACCAGCTCACTATTGAAGATACACACAAACCCCACAAACTGTGCCATTTGCAACAAGATTTAAGCCACACACTGCTGGGCTTGTGGCTTCTGCCCTGCTCAGCTAGGCACCATCTCTCATTGTGTCTTTTCCAATTTTGCCCCTGCAGTACAACTGCTAACTCTCCTCTGCCTGCAGCGCTTCAGCAGTGCAAACTTAGGGCCTCATACAATGTTCCTAAGCTCCCGGCATTCCCACTATTGTCTCTGCAGTTTCAACTCCCTCTGCTCTAACCTGTCCTTTACCTCCAAGCTGAGTGTGTGAGTAAGGGCTTGCCTCCGACACAAAACAGCTTCCTTCCCTTCCCCTACGATGTGTCTTGATGGCCTTGGATAAACTCATTAGTCTTTTTAATCTCAACTTTCCAATCTGTAGGACGAGGATATTATGTACCTCATGAGGTAGTGGTAAAGAATAAATAATATAATGATATAATGAACAAAAAGTATTTAGCTTATGTTCTGACACGTTCAAGTACACAGAAAACACCAGCTGAATAAACTTAATGAATGAGCAAGCCAGCACCAGTGTGTCTAGTTACCCCATACTGCAAAGGCCTCCCTACCGTCTGCTTGATAAAATTTCAACTGACCAGCACACTTTGTACCCAGGACCCAGGGTCACAGCAGAGAACGAGCACCATCTCACTGCTTTGGTGCTTTGACCTCTGCTATTCACTGTTAAATAAGAAAACAGCACGTGTGGGCACCACTTCCCAAGGAAAAGTATCATGTTAGTTTTAGTGTAGGAACTTGAGACAGTGCCGCTGAAAAATGCATGCAACTCTGCATTTCTGCTAAGTGGAAATACTAAAACAATAAGCCAAAGCCTATTAGAAATGATGGCTGAATTGAGCCTTCCTAAACAATAAGGTCCTCTTTCAACATGTATAAAAGTGGATGTACACTGGGCTCACTTATTTTGGGGCCATGCCATTCTGTGTGAACCCAACCATTATCTCCACCCACTGAATTTATTTTAAAAGCCCACTCTCCAAGGAAAGGAGCAAAGAGAGAGAGAAAGGGAATTCGCTTTCTGTCAAGCAACAGCTCTTTATGGACATAGACTCATGTGATTGCATGGTGCTGCAGACAGTGACGAGTTTACAACCAGGAAACCTGATGGTTTGAAGCCGGAGTTCAATCATCTCACCTTTGAGTTCTGAGTCCTGCATTCCGCCTGTTACACCAGGTGGTCTCTGAATATCATCCCATGGGATAGTTGACAAAAGAAGCTTAACTTCTACTTCAGCATTAGGTTTTTCCTGATGACTTCCAGCTATGATGCCCTGGTCCCAAGGCCCTTGCCACACATCCAAAAATACCCTCCCACCTGGAGCATAAATTCTTTAATGGCAGTCTTGGATACAGCTCTATAGCTACTCACGAATTTACATAAATCTGCTCTGCTCTGACATTATTTGCCCATATTTCTATAGGTATATCTTTATGTGCTATTAAATTCTTCACTGGAAAACAAAGACTATAAAAATGCAATGAGTTTCTTTTGGCATCCATTATTTTAATAAATCAGTACTGATTTCTAATTACCATTACTTTCTAGGCCCAATATTCAGAAGTCAAGAAAACAACAGGCTAATAGGCTTCAAGTAACCTTTTAGAAAATTATACGAAGGTGATCATATTCTGTTTGTTCCTGAAGTCTACTTTTAAAAATATTGGGACAATTAATGTGTTCATGTATTTTTCTTGGGTTAAGTGGAAGATTTTTGGAATTGCTGTAGTTTTTTGTATTTGCCAGATGTGTTTTCAACAACTATACAGAACATCGGGTCCTGAAAAAGGACTTTTGTGAGCCTAGGTACATCGTGTAAGTTAAAGAAGGATGCTTCCTACCTCACGCTACCAATTTTGAGCGCAGACCCATCATAGTGGCTGGATTTGCTCTGTCCTAGTGTGAAACCCCAGATGGAGATGTAAGCAGGACAAGCACCAGTAGCCACCCTTTCTCTGTGACATTGCCTGTTTTGTGCCTAGACCAGCTCTGCCTTATTCTTCTTCTTCTAAGTATTGCTTTTCAAAGTCATTTTCTCTTAACTGATATTTTTCGCAAACTTCAGCTCATTTGCAGTTGAATATTTTGAGCTAATTCTGTTGACACTGTTGCTGGTGATCGGTGACCCTGTGTCCCTCTTCCCATCTTATTTACACACACTCTTGAACTCTAGCATCAAGGATGAGTGAAGTCACACAACTCAAAATATTTCTATAAGCCAGTGTTATTACAGTCTTAGCTTCAAATGACATGGTCCAATTGGTAGAAGAATTTCAACTCTGGGAACGCTACTAAAGCACCATAACACCAGCACGCCCTTCTCTGCTTTCCTTTCCCCTGTTTTTCAGTCGCCATAATTCATGCATGATGACATTGATAATTAATCTTCCAAACAGAGCCTATCAACACAAACATTACAGTGGGAAGAGGGTATCTCTGTTTCCATAACCTATCTGCTCACTCATCAGATTCACACAGACAGGGACACTTTTTAATTGTCAGATGGAAAGTTGGTACTCTTTCTTCAGGGGTAGACTCATTTGTTTTGGAAATCAGATTTTGAGAAGTCAAACTATAGAGTAGAGGCAAATTATATGCAGGCCAGGAAAGATTATTTGCTTCCTGGGGACCCCTGTCACTTGTCTGTCCATGGCCTTCCTGTAGCATCTAGGATTCAGTTAATTTTTCCTTTGCTGTCCAGAGTCTGGGTGTGGTTTGATATAAATGAAGATAAGTGGGAGCTACATAGATTTAAACTCAGTAAATCACAGTCGCATTAATTTAAACATCTTCAGATCATTTTTTTCAGATCATTTTATTTTTAGAAAAAAAGGTAAATAACAAAAGTTTCAAAGGGGCAAATTTCCTAGATGAGATCTCAATGAGTAATTTTTAACTCCTTATTAAAGGACAGGTTTCCTCACTCTATTTTCTCCAAGCAGTCACATACCTTTCTCAACAGGGACATCAGCAGCTCTGCATCAGCTTATCTTACAACCAAATAGCTATTCACAGAAGAATTAAAAGCATTCAAACACTACAAGAAGCCCGGGCAGCAATCCTAATTCAGGCATGGACTTGGACACTGTTTCCAGGACTGTGCTATTATAAGTGATGCCTTTTTCACAAATCCTGTCCCACATTCAAGGACAGGTGGAAGGAAACGTCCACCATTATTCTATTTCTTTTTCCTAAGATGCCTCTCCTTCTACTCTTACTCTCAGGTTTAAATGAAAGTCTCATTGGCAGAGAAAACCATCATTTCCCAAATAGAGTCTATTTATTTTAAGAGAGAAGAAATGGGCAATAGTTAATGTCTAATAGAAGAAATTGTTCTTTGGACTATGTTTAATCAAGGCCACTATAGGAATGAGTCATCAACTGAGCTTGTATTTTTATATATGTTTACATCTTTACAACATGTTGACTTTCCTGACCAAGCGGATTGCTTAACATCAACAATAGGAAGAAATGAAGAAAAGAAATCTATTCAAGAGCAACCAGTGCTTTTTAGCAAATCCATTTCACCATCGCTTGGTTGGCGAACAGTCTCGTCATAAAACTCACTCCTACTTTCATTTATTTTTATCTAGCTCTATTCAAACAAGGAATTAGGGGGGCACTGACAAAGTACTAAGACAATTTAGGCACGACAAATCTTGTGTCACTTAGGTGCAAAAATAAGCAAAGTATGTCCAAACAAAACAACTGGAATTTTCAAATGGGTCATAGTCTTACAAATCTGATCCCAGCTTTCCTCATATATTATGGAATTTTGAAGAGTTCAATCTGAAATATTTTAAGTTCCTTTCTAATTCAAATATACAAAGTGTGTAGGATAATTTCGCTGCCCAGCAGAAATTTTCATCACTAATCTGTTCCTTTGAAGGGAATAGATGGAGCACTCCATCACTGTTGACTATTGCACATTTCAAAGTAGTGTCCTTCCCACCTCGACAGCTCAATAGTCTTCTCCACTGTTCTTGGTATTTACCCTTCCTTTCTTTCTTCCTTCCTTCCTTCCCTCAACAGTATCGGATTCTTTTTAAAGAATCAAAAAGTTAAGGTGGTAAAGTGACCTATCCAAAGTCACACAGAACTCCTAGAAAGAAAGTGGACTTCTGTTTAGTTTTCTTTCCTGAGTTTGCTTTGTGCTAAATGTTGCCTTATTTAATGGTGTTGTATTTATCACCATGACAAGGCTTTTGGGGTCCCTGCTGGGTGCACAGCAAGTTACCAGATCCCCTGGGGAACTTATGGCGCTCGCAAAAGGCATGACTCCCACACATGTGCTTTCAATCTAAAATGATCCCATCTGTTTGACCTTTGAGCATAGTACATAAACATCTCTTTGTCCTTCACTAAGCAAATAATACCACTATAGTTCAATTAAAATGGTGTTTACAGGCGAAGAAACAGAGACTTGAGATAAGTTAATTAATTTGTCCAAGACCATATGTCTAGAAATTCACAAGACTAGAGATAGAATAATCTTTTTTCTTGTTCAACGTTTTTGATCTAAACTATTTTATCTCTGAGCTGCATGGTACTGGAAAACAATTCAAAATACTGCACAAGTCAAAATGCTTCCTCTGAACACATTAAAAATGGACTTCCCAAGTCTTGGAACTTACAGCAGAATCACAGCGAGTGTCGCAATCTGTGTTGGATGCAATGGTAGATCTTACTCATTAACTGAGTATCCTCTGCGGTTGGGGAAAAGCTGGAATCTCTGAGGATCTAGAAATAGGGTAAGCAATGAACCCTGCCCCCCATTTAGAGAAACAAGGAAATGAACCCTCAAAAAGATACTTTAGAAAATGAGTGGAAAGTGGCAATTCTCTGCATTTGCTGACATATCTGGATCTTCTATTTTTAAATTTCTGGGGGAAAAAAATCTTTTAACAATGTTAAGCAATCTCTAAGATAAAAGTTCAGCCGATTCTTCACAGAAGAGAATTATACAAAATTTCCTGGGTCTGTGTATGCACGTGTACATATCTATTCTCTCTTCTCACTCTTGCTTCTCTCTTTTACTTATTCTGTAAGGATACTAGCATAATAGAAATTTGTCTAGATACCATTAAAATATCTTAAATTGGAAAGCTTTTATCGATATATGTAGCCAATATTCCTGTTTTCTTCTTCATACAAAGTTATTTCCCTGGCATCTCTTACATGAGAGTTGAGCCTCTATATATTTCTACTGGAGAAAGATTACCCTTCCTGGAACTACCTTATTCCACTGGCAAGGCCAACTCTAGCTATTAAAATGTTTTCTATAAATGTTACAGTTCTAAACTTTATAACTGAAAATAATGATAACACTAGGAATCAGAGGAGTCTTTAAAGCTTTTGGAGCTAAGAGGGTTGGACTAACTGATGGAAGAGACATTCAAGAAAGGTTAAGTTCAATGGTGCCAGAGAGGGAGGCCGTTGTGCGTCAACCTCATTGTTGGGCTTCGCTATTTCTCAGGTAGCCTCATGGTCTCACTCCTGGTCCCTTAAAGAGGCGCATGTGTGGAAGGTGGGGGGGGGGTGAGATAAATCTTTGTATTTTAAAGATAGAGTCACGGTAGTTCCAAGTAGCCCTAAGATATTAAAATCACAGGTCTAATTTAATAGAGTAATCTTAACTGAGTGCTGGCTGAAAACATAGGGTGACAGCATAATCAGGACTGAGCTCTTTCTGGAGCAGAGCAGAGAACTAGCCTATACACAGGTTAATGGGAAACAAAGATATCTGATCACCGCACCACTCCGTTTTTCTGATCAATTGGCAGCCTCGATCAGGGATGTTGCCAAAAGGAATCAGAAGTAGAAAAGGGCTGCACTGTGTCTAACAACTAGTGCAAAGGGGTGGCTGGGAAGCCTTTTCTATATGTAGAACTCCGTCCAGAAGCTTTTCAGATATACCCAAAAAGATTCTGAGCAGATGAGCAGTAGGGGGCTGACTTCAGAAAATATTTCACTCACTAGTGAGGCTCTGTAGACGCTGTAAACTCTGTAGATTCTTTAGACACTGTAGACCTTGTCCTAAATACAGAAGAAACAAGAAAACATTTTACTCATGCCACTGAGCCCTGTGGACCTATTTTCTGTGAAACTGGATTCTCAAGGAGACTAGCCACAAGGCAAGCATTTGTGATGGAGCTAGCTCATTTTATGTGCTTTCCCCTTAATGCTGATCACAATGCTGGGAAGCTGGTATTAGCATTGCTAGTTTACAATTGAGAGAAATAGGTCTCAGAGGACCTAAGTCACCGTTTCCAAATCCATGGCTAGTAAGATGTCAAAGCAGGATTTGAAAAAATAAGGTCAGACTCCTTACTACATCATGCTGTCTCCTAGAGTAACATGGAAAAACATAGGTTACATAAATATTAAATGAAATCTGCCTCCCTACATTTTCCACCCACTGATTTGAGTTCCACCTTCTGAAAGAAATGTATTGTTTTGGTGGCATACTCTTACTTCCACACAACAGCTCTTCGGGGACTGGAAAACACCTGTCTAAGAGCTCTCTGGATTTCCATGCTGGCTTCAGTCCAGTGTCCAATTTCCTCTGCAACTTGGTCTTCATCCTCTGGGAAACCTACTTTGCTAATGTCTCCAGCCCTGTCAGATGTTCTCTGATCCTACTAAAAATAGTTCCCATCATCCCGTGATGTTTTCCCAAGCTCTTAGGACTCCCACACATATCATCAGCTCCCCTTTTTTCCCAGGGTTTGGCAAAAGACACCACCTCAGCCTCACCCTTAGCTACTGCAAAGGTGGGCAAACTCCCCAAGGCTCTACAGGCCATCTGAATTGGTTCTGTAGAGACCATCTTACTGCCTTCCTAATGTAAATGTTATGATAAAATATTAAACTATATGTATAATTGATGATTACTTTATAGTAATTCAAGGTGTTGCTTGTTTAAATAAAATTCATTATTTACCATTTTCTACTGGAAGTGATTTCTTTTTGTTGATGTCTCTTCCTAATTGCTTGAACTGCATGACACATTTTCCTAGGCAGTGCAGAAATAACTATTATATCCCTCTTAGTTTAGAGTTAGCATCTAAGTTCCAATAGTGTTATAGTCTTTTTGCATAACGAAAAAAATGTCTGTGTTTAGGTTTCTCAGGAATATTTATAGGCTGATCTACTCAGTGCAAGTTATTCCTCACCCATGATTGAGGCGACCCAAATGACAAACCCTATGTGTCTGAACTCCTCTCTTATTTGCTAAGGGCTCTACAGAAGCTATACTCTCTATTTATAGACTAAAGGATATGTATACACACAGTATGTCTTGTCTTTTTGTACTTAAATATTTTATGTAAGTTTAAATCACAACATAATTTACATTGGAAAGTAATAGAAAGGTTGGAAAATATTTAGCTTTGTCCCACCTGTGGAGTCTGAGAAAGGAAGATGAGACATAATCTGGAAACTATGCCAAGACATCCACTCAACAAAGGCAGTCCCATGAGATAAACCCTTCAGTACCTGGCTGAAGATGTGAACTCCCTTGCAGAAAACAAGAAGGAAAGAAGTCCGTTTGTCCCCATGTGAGAGTATGTGAAATTTCAAGATGTAAAAGACAGGAGAATTACACTTAGTAATGTGAACTGACCTCTTTCCGTGAGGCATTAGCCATACAAAGAACTAATCTTTTATAAAATTATTATTATTTTTTTAAAGAATTTTTTATTTTATTTATTTCTTTTCTTGTTTCAGAACCTTTGTTTGTTTATTCACTCATTTTTATGGCCGGCTCAGCCCGCCCTGAGGGCAGGGCTGGCGCAGCATGTGGTGCCGGGCATCAAACCATGGTCCCTGAAGCCACCCAAGCTTTCCCAAGCAGGCACTTTAGACCACTGAGCCATCCCGCCAGGCCCCTATAAAATTATTATTTATCTATGAGATGGGCAATCCAATATCTAAGAAGGACTAAGAGCCAGGCCTGATGGTGCACACCTATAATCCCAGCAGTTGGAAGGCTGAGGCAGGAAAATAGCCATGAGTTTAGTTTGAGGCCTGCCTAGGCTAGACAAGTGAGTTCAAGGCCAGCCTCAATAACATAGATTCCGTCTCAAAAGAAAATTAAAATTAATATAGAAGAACTAAGAGCCATGCAACTTTGCCTAAAGGAACGTGTATCTGAGACAAGATATTAAATATTTTGACCCTTATTCAACTAAAAATCAGGTAAGGGTTGCTAATGATGAAAAGTTAAAAGCTTTCTTAATACTTCATTATATCCAAGTATGTGGAAGACATCATTAATAAACCATTTACTATTTTGTTGATTATAAATAAAATAAAAACAGGCAACTTAATTTTATGGAAAAGTACATTTAAATAACTTCTTACTTTCCAGGCACTACTTCTTTCCAAATGAAAAAAAGCTGTTTTAATGTTACCATTTGAAGGTACCAATGTTACCTACCTCAATGGTACCATTTGTTTAACGAGCCTGTTGGATCATGTAACATCCATTGCTGGGTTGGTTTTTTTTTTTTTCTTTTCTTTTCTTTTTTTTTAAACATGCACTGCTAATTAGTATTTTCCTTATGATTATTCCTAAAATTTTTAAGACCAAATGCCATTTTTCATTTTTCATACTGCTGTACATCTGTATAAACCACTGAGGACTGAACTCAATTGATTCATTTAAGTCTTTACATACTGGACACATTTACCCCATTCTCTAAGCAGGATACCGCCCCGACCTTGGAGAAGCTGGTGAATGCTTCGCCTCTGACACAGAGGGAAGGCACCTTAGTCCAGCAGCCTGGACTAGCAGAGCAGGAAGATGGATGGAATTCAAGAAATTTATGGAAAGGTGGAACTGCTTGGCTTTTCCGGAAGAACAAATGAGTAGGAATTTGCCAGTGGAAGACAGGTGGGAAATTGATGTACTGGGGCCCTTACACATACTAGGTGCCCGATAAATAATTGTCTACTTGTTCTGGAATAAGCGGTATTGACTTGAAACCAGTGACCTTTCAACTCTTTGAATCTATGGGTCTCTGACTTCTTTTAAACCATTAGAAGCCTATTTATTAAGTAATGCTTCAGGATTTCTTTTCACCAAACAGTGTTTCTCTGTAATAGTAGAACAACAGGACTGCTCTGTAAGAAATGGGGACAAACACTCAGGTTTAATGTCCATGTATCTATTCTAAAAAGTGATGAACTTTCATTTTTACATTTTAAAATGAAGATAAAGTGAAGAGAGTCAGACCTCTCCATTGTCAGGATAATAGTAACTTCTTTCCAGTCTATTTCTTTTTCAATTATTTTTGGTTTGTTATTTCATGTAGCTGCAGTGGTATTAATTACCAGTGTGTATTTAAAACTAAAACCCATAACACTTGGTGTCATAAGGCAATTAAATGGAAGTTGTTTCATTCAGAAAAAGTGAAAAATAAACTTTTGTAACAACATTATGAGTATCTGCATCATCACTGATGTCTGATTTATTAACTCTATATCCAACGGAAATTTCATAACATATAAATAATGTAATCAACCATCTTCTTGGGCATATAGATAATTTGAAAAATGTTGGTGTTCTTTGAACATGCTTGGATGGAATGATTTTTTATC
>PVJA010009790.1:36084-59571 GCA_004027025.1 Myocastor coypus
TTTTTTTTTTTTTTTTTTTTTTTTTTTTTTTTTTTTTTTTTTTTTTTTTTTTTTTTTTTTTTTTTTTTTTTTTTTTTTTTTTTTTTTTTTTTTTTTTTTTTTTTTTTTTTTTTTTTTTTTTTTTTTTTTTTTTTTTTTTTTTTTTTTTTTTTTTTTTTTTTTTTTTTTTTAACTATTACTGGCCCTGAATGTTATCACTTAAATTCTAGTTAATTTGACCCTTTTATAAGGTTGTTTGTATTTGCATCTATTTGATCACAATGAAGTTGAACATTTTCTTTTTCACTTGATTATATTTATTTTGAGGGCCTACACGGAATTGACATCAATTCAAAATCAATAGCTCAGCCCATCTCTATAAAGGCTCCTGGGCTCCTAACCATGAAGGTTAATTGGCCTATCAGTGTTTCTGTGAGAACTGAAATATTCTCATTGACTACACATTTACAAGTAGAATCTTCCTCAGAGTGTCTCTCTATTTCAGGAGAGCTGTGGGCCTAGAAGCTGAGGCCTGAATCTCACCTGCGCTAGAACCAGTCAAAATTTTCTGCAAGACAGCCCTTTCTTCCTCTATTCCCCAGGTTCGGTGTGATGTGGAAGAAATGTCAGGAATGCAACAGAGGCGCATTCTAGAGAAATGAAAGCCCGAATGCTAGTGTGCGGCAGCGTTGCCCCGCATATCTGCTACTAAGTTCTCACTGCTCAGAGCACTTTGTCCTTCCTTGACGAAGTATTTTGGCACACTGAGTGCTCATCGCTGCTTATCTGTAAATTTCACTTGACCCTTCTAAATATAGGCAGAAAGCAATCATCTCTGAGCTGCCGCTGAAGACATGGGATAATTAGCACAGAGAAATTCCTCTTGCCAGTGTGTGCTATGAATAGAACGCTTTCGTTTGATTTCTGGGTATTGTCCAATTGTAACATAGTTTGTATACTAATTTCATGAAAATTCATGTAAAATATATGATTTTAGTCTCAGCACCAAATAGGATGCAGTATGTGGGGACACTGTAATGGGGGAACCGTGCCTGATTTCAGTAAATACTGCCTCACTCTGTGCTTTTCTGGTGAACTACTTAGGGAGTTAGCTCCTGAGAAGATTATTCTAGAAAGGTAATGATGTACGTCAGTGATTTGACTCACGTTTATGCAACATCTGTGTATGCTTTTCACTGAGTTTGTGGCGTGCACTTATCCTTATATTCCATTTCTACAAAAAGTCTATTAAATACGCTAAGTATATTATTTCCATTTACTTTTTTTTTTTTTTTTTTTTTTTTTTTTTTTTTTTTTTTTTTTTTTTTTTTTCTGTACTGGGGATTGAACTCAGGGCCTTCTACTTGCCAGGCAAGCACTTATTCTACCCACCCACCCCCCCATTTACTTTAGATGTGCCCTAATAATTGACTTAGCCAGTCATAACCAATCAGAATATAAGCGAAGATCGCCTGATCTTCTGCCTATTTCTTGCTTTTTTGTCACTTGTCCCTGTGTTTCAGCAGTGGTAACCCTCAACATTCATCAAAGAGTTTGTCACACTGAAATTGTTAAATTACTTGTTTGTCTCCCCAGATAGACTGTAAGTCTATTGAGGGCAGAACTAATTTATTCTTTAATATTGTATCCCAAGAACCCACAGACTGCCTAGAATTAGTGAATATTCAGTATCTGTAACTAATATATAATTAAATCAATAGTCACTCCAGTTGATGGAGATGTTGATATTTGGGTTATGTACTATGTGTTTTGACCATGAAGAAGTCCAACAATACTTTGTGGCCTACTTCTCTTCATCCAGATAAAATTCATCTTAATTATTCATAAGTTAAAGCATCTCTCTCTCTCCTGCCATTTCACCTAGCCCTGACCAATTCAACTTTCTAACAAGTTGTAGAAAGTTATTAATGAGTTTCCCAGCATTCCAACTCATTGTCCATCACTGCAATACAGACTGGGCATTTTATAAAGAAAAAGGCGTCTAGATCGAGGATCCCCATCCAGTGGGGGCACCATTGCTGTGCAGCAACACAACAGCAGACACCACACAGTGACAGCAAGCATAGCAGTTCTCTCTGCCTTTTCTTACAAAACCACTAATGCCACCATGAGAGCCTCCCATTTATTTCTTTATTCATTCATTCATTCATTCATTCATTTGGTACAGGGTCTCATTATGCAGCTCAGACTCGTAGTGCTCCTCCCGTCTCAGCCTCCCCAGCACCGGACTGTAGATGTGTGCCTTCATACCCAGCTTTGGTGGCTGACTCTGCTCAACATGCCCTGGGCAGGGTCAGCACAGCATGTGGTCTTGCAGATCGAACCTGGGTCCTTCTGCCTGCCAGGCAGGCACTTAGACCACCGAGCTACCTTCTTGGCTCCAAGCCTCACTCTTACAATTTCATCTAACCTTAATAACCTCCCAAAGACAATTCTTCAAATTACCACCAACAGGCTCATTTGAGGACTCTGTTTCCCAGCCGTGAATTTTGAAGGTTCCTGTCATAGTTTGTTTCAGTACATTATGTGAACTGATATATTATCCCTACAGGACAGAGTTCATGTAAGAGGATTTTTTTTTTTTTTTTGTCTTTTTGAGACAGGGTCTCGCTATGCAGCTCAGGCTGGCCGTGAGCTCGCTTTTGTAGCCCAGGATGGTCTCGAACTCGCACCAATCCTCCTGCCTCAGCCTCCCGAGTGCTGGGATTACAGGCGTGCGCCACCACGCCCAGCGAGGATTTTTTGATATTTCTCCATATTTTCAATTTTAAATCAGAAAAAAATTGTAATTCACCCTCAAACTCTCAACTAGATTGGGTCAATATTACCACATCCAGGTGAATTGCTAGCACTTGCTGAAATGGCTCTTTTGTCAAGGAACTGTCCTCCACCTGATGGGCTACATCTTAAATTTTGAATTGTCCAAATGCAAACTGTAAAAGCCTAAGATATTTTAACTGACAAAAATATTAATTAGTACAAAAATAACCTTACAAATCATGAAAGCTTAATTATGCATACAATTCCAGGAGATATTCTTAAAAATCTGTCTACAGGAAGTCATTGGAGATGCATATCATGATATATGTGCAAGGATGTTCTATGCAGTGCCATTTATAATAATTAAAAAACTAAAAACTACTTACTATCCAAGTATATGAAATGATTTCAGTAAATGATGGCTTATATATATAATAGTGTAGTGAAACCATTAAAAATATGTCATTAACTGAGGAACATTGCTAAATGAAAATTTTATTTCATGCAACAGAATGATATACTACCAATAATATAATATCTGTACAACAGGAAACAATCTGTCTTTTAAAAAATATATATTACATGCACAAGGAAAATATTTTAAAAATTGATGGCCATTTCTGAGAGATGGAATTCTTAATAGCATATTTTTCTATACCCTTCTCTCTCCTGCAGATTTTTCCAAAAGAAAACTTGCTACTTCTAGAACTAAAATTCCTCTTTGTCGTATAATTTAGGAATACTTGTACTTGATGATATAAAAGAAAATGTTCCCCACCATGACATGCCTTTGCGCCTTGGAAGCGACGGCCGCGCGCCATCTCTGCGCCATGCCTTTCTGATCGGATGAACATCTGTGCTTTCTCTGTTGGACTCTGCAGCAGCTAGGCTGATCCTATGTGAACATCAATCATTTCTCTGTGAAAACCTTCCCACAGCTTTTCATCACACTTGAAACAAAAGCAGCAGCCATCCCTGAGCCTCCCAAGCCCTCTCTGATCCTGTTTCCTACCGCGTTCATTTTCAGTGCACCTTGGGCTCTGGGTTTGCTTGCTCCTGTGTCCTACCTACCCGCCTGTGCTCCCGCTGCTCCTCCTAACTGGAGTGCAGCGCCTCCAGACGCTGTGTGCTTCTCGCTTGGCCCATGTGGGTCACCCCATAAACCTCCTCTCTTCAACATTGCCTGCCCCAACCATTCTCTCGAAATAGAACCCTATGGCTCTCAATTTTCTTGCCCCACCTTGCATCTCTTCCCAGCACTTATCGCTACACAATCATTTTTATTGGTCTAATTGTTTATGACCCGTTATTTCAACCAGAATGTGAATCACGTAAGATCCTTGAAGGATAAGGATTTTTCTGGTTTCTTTTTTTCACTACTGTAGTCCCCACTTCCTACAAAAGAGCCAGATTAGGGATTTAACATGTACGCTTAAATTAATGAAGGAAGTGGTCTCAAGTTCTCGTGCTAGCTGCTATACATCCGGGTTCCCATTCTGAGATCCAGCAATGAGGGACAGGACACCCGGGCTCCAGCTAAGTCTGGCGTGAGGAGCAGCTCGCCCCTGTCTCCTCCTCTTTGCTCATTCTCCAAACAACTCCATGAGATGCCTCCGAATTCAGATGACATTCCAAGCTGCCATATCCCACCTCTCGCTCACACAGAACATCTAAGGAGCACATCCCTATGAAGCAGGTGGGACCCGCAGCTCCCAATTAATACTTATTTGTTTTAGCAACAAATGGACAGCCCTCAAAACACATATGTGACCTTATGGGAAAAAATTATGGGCAGAGTTTTGGTTTTAGAAAAGTATATGGAAGAAATTCTCTCTCTGAGGTCAAAAATACTTAAAGACAATGAGAATAGAGAGACAGAGACAGAGACACAGACAGACAGACAGACAGACAGACAGACAGACAGACAGAGAATCCAATAATCCTCAAGCTTGCAGGGCCTTCAAGTCCCAGCTCTACGGACCAATTAAACAATGAACAACTTGTTTGCACACTGTCTTGGCAAAAACACACAGCTGGGAAGGTGCGGCTCAGGAACAAGGAACAGGACCTACAACAGTTATTCTGGCAGATCCACCCAGGCAGGCAGAGGAGCGCCCAGCTCTCAATTATTTCATCAATAATGAGGAACAAACAGGTAGATGGAGGAGTGGCTGCAGTATAAAACAAAATACACCCTAATTATATGGCTAGCTAAATTAAGTTTGACTTCATGGATGAGCTGTCATCCACAGAAAAGAAAAACCAGTAATGGTAGCTGTGGCTGTCTTTCCTCAGACCTTACAGTGTCCTCATTGAAGAAAAATGAGTTAGACAACCAAATAATGTAGTCAACCAAATAGACGCAGTGTGTGATCTTCAAGAAGACTACGGTGTCACCAGTAAGGACTTCGAGTCACATTCAGGAAAATGGATGCACTTTAAGACCCAGAAGCTTAAATATTGCATGGTTTCTCTATATGAGAAACCAATATAGAAATAATTAAAAGAGAAAAATAAAAGATATATGACAAGTGACATGTAGGCAGAATTTGTGGCAACAGGAATGGGAGAGAGGAGGACAGGCGGGGAAGTAGAAATAACAATGATCAGGATGCAGTATGTATGTGTAAGGGTTACCCAAGGTGAAGGTAATTATTATGCATCACACAGAGACTATATAAAAGAGAAACTAAAGCAAGATAAATAAAAATGCTTATAAATCATCACAGAAAAAAATGAAACAAAAATTGGGATGGTAACTATTATTTCAAATGGAATTCTTTCTTAAGAATGTTTTTCTTTTTTTGCTTTTACACAAGCCAGGGATTTGAAGCCAGGGTCTTCTGTGTGCTTGAGAAGTGTTCTGGCACACAGCTAGCTCCTGAGAGGTTTCCTTGCTATATTTGTTTGTTTTTATTTTTATGTATTTAGCACAGGGTCTATAGGGTCTCACTACACAGATCAGACTTGTAGTGATCCTCCTGTTTTCAGCCTCCCCAGGACTGGAATTACAGGCATGTCACCACACCAAGTCTCAATTTAATCTTAATCTTAGTGTGCCCTGGGGGTGGGGCCGGCATTGCAGGCCTGGTCTGGAACCCCAGACACTGTGCTCTGCCTAAACAGGCGCTTTAATCCACCAAGCCCTCAAGAGGTTTCTTTGTGATCTAGGTGTGCTGTCTTCTCCCAAAAGCTGTAACCTCACTCAACCTTCCAATGCCAAGCTGGCTCTGCTAAGCCAGCCAAAAAGAACAGACAGGCCTGAGGATAATGGGGCTGGGACACAGATAAAGATATTTTCACTTTTATTCCATTAACTTCAAAACATTATTCACTGCAGTTTTGAAAGTAACATAAAAAGGTCTAGCCACATAGCTCCGAAGACTAATGCACCCACTTGGGCAGAGCACAGCGGCCAGGGGGCACACTGAGACAGTGACTGAACCTGGGCGTGGTGGCACGTGCCTGTAATCCCAGCTCTTGGGAGGCTGAAAACAGGAGAATCACTACAGATCTGAACTACACGTCGTAAGATTCTGTAGGCCCTGTGGACCCCATACTAAATACATAAAAAATAAAACAACATAAAATTTACTATCTTACCCATCTTAAAATGTGTTCAGTAGTTTTAAGCACATTCACATTGTTGTTTAACAAATCTCTGGAACACGTTTTGTCTTGCAAAACCAACCACTGTCAGTTTTTTTGTTTTTTTTTAATTTTGTTTTTGTTTTGTATGTATTTAGTACACGATCTCATGATGCAGCTCAGACTCCTAGTGGTCCTCCAGTTTTCAGCCTCCTCAGCACTGAAATTACAGGCTCATGCCACCAGGCCCAGACTTGGTCACAAGCTCAGTGTGCCTGGGGGTGGGGCTCGTGTGGCATGTGGTGCCCAGGATCGAACCCTGGTCCTTGCAATTGCTGGGCAAGTGTTTCGTCTACTGCACTATCTTACCTGCCCTGTGTTAGCACTTGCAAAGTTAGAATTTTTAATAATTAAAAACATTTGTATTACTATGCTGAGCTGTAAAAGGCTCAAGTCAACAGCTTCTGACGTTGCCAGTTCTGCTGATAACCCACTACGAGGATGGACTACTGGACTACACATACAAGTACTTTCTCTTAGTTCAATGAGAAGAAATATTTGTACCAATAGTATTTAGAAAAGCCTGCATCTTGTACTCTGACCAACTACTATTGAAGACAACAATATGTATTGTATTATTGTGGCTGTCCTACTAATGTGTTCTGAAACTCTCTCATTTTTATGTGTTTCATTAAAATTAATAACACTGTAAAAAAACACTGGTATCATGAAAATATAAAAGGAAAATTTTGCATTTGCCTGGTGAAATAAGATAATATTTAGTCCACATTTGTATAGAAAATTTGATCCTGAAATAAAAGCCTTATTTTTATAAGTCTAGTCAAAATCTTAGAAGAAAAAGTAAACAATTTTTTTTTTTTTTTTTTTTTTTGTATTTTAGGGAAGGGTCTACATGGTGTGAGAGTGTGCAGGGCCTCACTACTAGATTGGACTCATAGTGATCTGCTTGTTTACAGCCTCCCAAGAGCTGAGATTACAGGTGTGTGCCCCTACTCCCAGCCTCAGTTGCCATCTCAGTGCACTCTGGGGGCAGGGCCAGATGGCAAGCCTGGGAATCAAACTCCTGGCCCCTGTGCCTGCTTCAAGCATTTTAATCTACTGAGTTATTTAGCCAGCCCTACAAACATTCAAAAGTATAATATATACATACATACATATATATATATATATATATATGTATATATATATATATATATATTCAAGGACAGAATAAATATTAAACTTTATTCGATTTCCTCAAAATCTAATGCCAAACTCATCTCCATTTTTCTCTGGCAATTTCCACTGACTACATTTACAGACAGATACTTGAGTAGAAATTGACCACTAGTAGAACTTGTGCTCTCTAACCACATGCACTGGAGCCTTGGGCAAAATCTCCCATCTAAGCATGTGTGGCAGTGCATGCCTACAAGCCCAGCACCATGGGAGGGTGAGGCAACAGGATCACAAATTCAAGCCTAGGCTGAGAAATTCAGTGATTTAGCAAGAACTGCCTCAAACTTTGAAAATTATAATTAAGAAAAAAAGCTGAGGATACAGCTCAGGACTTGGTTTAATTCTCAATACCAAGGGGTGGGGGTAGGGGGAATCTCCTTTCACTACAGTGCGTGCATCTCCTCTAAAAGAGTATCTGAGTGATAGAGGGCCCTCTTGACGCCACCAGGGAATGTAGCTGAAGAGCTAACTGGGGGTCAACTTCTTATACCCAGCTGAACTGAACTACTATGGTGCTGGGTGTGCAACGCCCACCTGAGGGTTGTTGCCAGCAGCATGAAAGGCAGAACAGGAAGAAACTGTTGAGATACTATTAGGGATGTTATTTGGAGAAGCTGTTGGAGCTGGTGGAAGCTGCTAGTTCTCTTGGGTTATGCAGCTAGAGGACCTTGTCATGCTGGCTTTCCTGGTGAACTTAGCTGTTCTTGTTGGAGGAGGAGCTTGGAACCTTCATTGTCGCCTGGAATGGCTATAGGTCATTTTGGAGGGGCTTTGATTCTCATCTTGAGCATCGCTTTCTGGCTGAGGGGGAGGGGTGGGAAGGAAAAGGCACAATGCTCAGTCTCCTGAAGGAGCTTGTCTCACTGGCTTTCCTGATGGAAGCTCAGCTTTCTCATCACCGGAGGAGCTCAGAGCTCACTGTTGCTGAGGATGGCTGTGGTACCTTTAAGGGAGCTCTGGTGTTTACCTTGAGCTTTTCTTCCTGGCTCCAATTCAGAACCCTCAGCTTTCTATGTTAGCACAGATCCTTCACCTGCTGACATAGACTTTCTAGCTTCCACCACTGACCTTTGGGCCTTTCCAGAACAGATCCATGAATTAGGCCTGCATGGGACTTGCCTGTGGGCTCTTGGTCTCTCGTTGGGCCTGTAGAAGGCACTGTTATGGGCTCTAGGATCTCATCAAGACTCATGCTGGTTATTAGGATCCAGGCCCTCAGCTGGATTCTTTAGTGTTCCAGTGTAGACACATTTTCTACACTTCTTGTATATGATTCCTTGGGTGATTCATTATAAAATAATACTATAAAATGTCTCCTATATTATGTTGTTCCCCTTGCAAAAACCCCAAACACTGAGACAGTAGCTTTGGGAACTGAGATTCAGTAATGGGCCTGGGCATGAATACCTGCCTATCAGGTTTGCTCTTAATATTCAGTTTCCCTGGAATTTCCCTGAACACTGAATAGTCCTTTTTTTTTTTTTTTCAATGAATCATTTCAGCCAAACTCTCTATAGTTACAGTGATATCACTGTTGGGATGGGGAAAGAACAGAATGTTTAAATGCATGGCTAGAGCACAGATATTTTATTTATGGCCTGTTGTTTGGATACTTAAATCCATAGCTAGATGGCTTTCTGTCACCTGGAAAAGAACACTTGGCTAGGAAACTGCATTTCGTCCTTCACTGGGAGAAACAGGAGTAGTGTTGGGACAGGGGCACAATTGGCTAGTAGCTGCCTAAGTTGCAACACCTAAGTAAAAATCATGCTCACCACTGCAATCTCATGAACAATATCTCATTACCAAAATTAAATGATAAATGTTCTTAAACTCCAAAAAAACTTCCCACTTAGTTCATTCTAGGAATTCTTAGTGCAACTTGCAATTATGAAAATAAAGATAGCACCTCATACTTCTTCAGGGTTTTAGAGTTTTCACCAACACTAACCTTTCTTTTTTTAAATTTAATATTTTTATAGTTTAAATTTAACAATGGTTATATTACATATTTTCATCATCAGATTAGTTTAGATTAATACATATAGGTATATAAGATTGATCAAACAATTAAACATTAAAACTTTTAAATCAACATTACTTTTTTTTTTCTTTTCCCCTTTCTTTTTTTTGAAAGTTGACATATTGCATATTGTCCTCACAATCGTTCTACAGAGTACAGTGTGTGGGCATGACCCACCTCCCTATTGATGTTGCTTAAAAAAAAAAAAAAAAAAAGAAAAAAGGAAAAGAATATACTTCTCTTTGGACTAAGAGGAAGCAGATACATACACAGTCAAACATTCTGCAATTGCAGGGGGCCACCAGTGAAGCTTGTAATGTTGTAGGCTATTGAATCTAAGCCTCCTAAAGCTCGTCTCACCAATCTAGTTCTGCACTTCATGCATTGTAATTAAGCATTTTTTTTTTCTTGCTGGGTGGTCAAGGGCAAGTCGAAGCAAGACCAGTATAACAAAACATTCATTTTTTTGTATCATCCAGGGTCAAATCCCCTCAGGATTAAGTTTGGGACCATAGACAGTACTTTGTAGAACTGTTGTTAACACTAACCTTTCTTAAAAAGAATTTCAGCCAAAACAATAGAATAAAGGGAATGGGGATTTCACTCAGCAGCAGAATTCTTACCTAGAGAACTGGAAGCCCTGGGTTCTGTCCTTGGCAACAAAAGCAAAAAATTACACCCCCCATGAAAAAAAAAAGACTTTCCGCAACATTTCCGTGAACATCATCTCATCCTGCTGCTCAGTACTACATACAATGACAGATCCATTATTTCCATTTGTCCAGATGAAATTAAAATGAAAATCATTTGGGTAACTTGTCTTTAGGCTGTATGTCAAGTGTATACGGAGCCAGTGTTTACAACCAGGCCTTTCAGTAACGACTTCTAGTTTTCATCATAATAGTCGCCTGTGTTTGTTCATGGATCCATTATCTGTTTGTTTCCAGCGAAACTGAACATCATTTTTAATCTATAGGAAACAACATATACTTTTTTCCTTACACTAAATCATCCCATTCATATATAGACATCAGGTTTTTAAAATGAATGGCATAAAGCAATCTGTTACCCCATTATTTTTTTTCCTTTTGCTAGTATAGATGGCCCACACGACTGATTTATCCAGATGTCATGATTTTATAATCTCTATCTATTTGAAATGAATTTGTAATTTCAGAGTGTTTCGATATTTTAGGTTTTACCCATTATGTTTTTCTCCTGGTGTGTTATGTCTCTTGCAAAACACCAAATTTAGCAGTCTCTGAGAGCTTTTTCTAGCCTGCCCCAAACAAGTAGCGCTAGAAATTACTGAAGACAAGTTGGCCTTGTGAGATTTTCAAACGGGTTTTAAACCAAAGAAATTTAGAGAAATAAATTTAGAACATGCGAGCTTTGAAAGGCTATTTGGGTACATTCCGGTCACTGCCAACGGGAAGGAAAGCACTAGAAACAGAAAGAGTGGTCCAAGTGTCACCTCAGCGTGACATCCATCCCTACTAGGTGTGCAAAGGCAAACTTCTTTTTTGGGATATGATAACATATTCTTGATTCAGAGACCAAAACACTTTTAGATTGATTGCAAAGATGATTTTTGCATTTGTTACAGTTTTGGTTATTTAACTGGGCTTTTTAGAAAAAAAAAAAAATCTATTTTTCTGGGGTTTTACCAAGACCTACAATCAAATCCATTTTTTAAAAATTGTTACTATTATAGTAAGTAATGGTTTTGTGGATTACAGGCTGGATAAAGAATTTACTGTACTGAATCGTTCATGGTAGTAAATTCATTACAAGGTGATCAATAAAGTACTATATCTATGGCCCATCAATCAAAGGTAGGAAATCTTTTCAGTGAAGTAAACTATTTATATCAGAAATGCCTTGCGTATTTCTGGAAAGCAAAATGCCCATACGGTAAGAATTCATGCTTTTTTGGCCTAATAATGAATTCAAGGAATCTCGAATGTATCACCCCTAAGTACAAGTAATGACGTTTACCCCAAAGGTATTCATAAGGGGAGGATTTAAGAGAGTGACAACTTACAAATAGTCAAATTATCCAGAAATTTTGAAACTCTGTAACAGATGTACTGTTGTATGGTTGTCTTTGTTTCTATTTGTTTGTTGTTGTTGTTGTTGTTGTTGTTACTATTCAAAATAAAATTTAATTTTTTTAAAGAAATAAATTATTCAGAAGCGAATATCTAAGTACAGAATAGTCACTCCGAAAAATACTACCTAGCGATTAACTAGCAAGTAGATTTAAAAAGTTGTAGGAATGTACATTGGAGTTAAACACACTTAAGTTTGAATCTTATCATAATTATTTTTCTTTTTCTTTTATTTTGCAGCACCAAGGGTCGAACTCAGGACCTTCTGCTTGCCAAGCAGGCGCTTATACCTCTGAGCTATGTCCCTAGCTCTCCAAAGTAATTGTCATAGTGTTTGTTTGTCTGTTTGAAGTTCAAAAGGTTTTTCTTTTTCTTTGTTTGGCTTGTTTTGGCTGGCTCAGGGTGTGTACAGAGTGGGTCTGGTGTGACGTGTGAAGCTGGGGATCAAACTATGGTCCTCTACACTGGCCTGGGTTTGCCCATGATGCACTTAGACAGCTGAGCTAACTGGCAAACCCCAAATCTTGACTCAAACTTGAGTTAGCTTTATGAAATAAACCTCAACTTTTTAATTTATAATGAAAGTTACCAAAATCTAGAAATTTCAAAATGATGAACATACCGAGGTAATACAACTTGAACACATTTTAAGCACTCAGTCGAGTAAGGTTAATTTAGAATATTAAGAAAGTATGAGGGAAAGACACACCCACTTAAATGTCACCATAAATCTATGAAAAACTACATATAAGTATAATAAAAAGACTAGTAAAAAAAAAATACTACAATTCCAAAAAGCACAGTAGAGATTGTTTCCAAAGAGGAAAAGCTAAAAGTTGTGTTTGTATATGTTCCTGTGGTTTTTAGATTCTTCCTATGTAATATTAATTTTTATAAGAATAAAGAGATACCATAAGCTCTTAAATAAATGTGTATATTCAGTCACATAGAAAGAAAGAATATACAAAAATTTTAAAAAATACAATAAAATAAAAGGCTGGCCAGATAGCTCAGTGGACTAAAGTGCCTGCTGAGACGGAGTGCAGCAGCCAGGGTTTGATCCTCGGCATGCCATGCCAGCCCCACCTCCAGGGTGCACTAAGAGGGCAATTGACACAGGCATTGTAGCATGTGCCTGTAATCTCAGCACTTGGGAGGCTGAAAACAAGAGAATCACTATGAGTCCAATCTACATAGGGAGACCTGGTAGACCCTGTACTAAAACGCATTAAGAAAGGAGGGGGGGGGGTGCAGGCAGGCAAGAAAATATTTTTAAATTCCCAACCTCAGGTAATTTCACTCTAACCATATTTTATTTATAAACTATTTTCTGAATATTCTTATGTAGTCATCTGGCTCTTTCTTGGTTCTCCCCACAACAAAGCATCCTTTGAAGCTATCTGAAATATAATCTCTCCAAAGCTCTTCTCAACTTCCCTAAGCAGCAGTGACCTTTCTGTCTCTCTTCCACCATGTCCTTCCTGATATTCGGGTAACTTAGGACACAACCATCATCAGCCTAATGAAATATTAAACGTTATTTAAGGTTATATTATATACATATGTTTGGGATTATTAAATTCTTCTCCATGTCCTATGCGTCAGACACTGTAATTATCTTGGTTTATCTTGATCCTCAAGGAGAGTTTAAACACTCTGATCCCCAATGCTATAGTATCAATCAAAACATTGTGGAATCATTCTTGGTTTTGCCCTATGCTTGATGTTTTAGCACTGATAAGATGTTAGCAACACTTCTAAAATCAGACCTGGAGTATTTCAAGTAAAGATTGTTAGTTTGCCTGAATGGGATTTTACCAATGTATGTCGGACTACCTCTTTGCCTTAAAACATTTGTATTCATGTACTACTTCCTTAAATTGTATTTGTGATCATTTTAATGGCATATGCTACCTTCTGTAGACACAGTAATGACATACTACAGTGAAGGTCCTCATCTTCAAGGAGATGGATGATACATTAATCAGACTTGCACAAATTTCAGGGCCACCAAGGATAAAAATGTGGTGCTACCTGGCAGCATGTTAGGAAGAAATTTTGCAGAGATAAAAGTGCAGCTAGTGTTTGTCACTGAAAAGGCAAATGGATTGAATCTAAGACTTAATAAAAATGATTTGAACTAGAGATATAAGTTGAAGAACATTTGACACTATTTGAACTATAGAACTGAAAAATAAAGTAAACTACAGAGTGGGATGAGTTCTCCATAGCAGTAAATGTAGGAAAGCAGGGAAGAGATTCCAGGCAAGAATTCTAGAGCACAATCAGGACAAACATCCAAGCAGAAAGCAATGCTATCCAATGGAAATGAGACATTAGAGCTCCCTGATCACTCAGTGGAGCGTGTCTTGCCAAAAGAATGAGTGACCAAGTGGGTCAGACATTGCCAATAGGTTCAGTGAGATGGGGACCACTTCATTTAGCAACATGACAATCATTGATGACTTCCCCCATTTCACTGGGGCAGTGGGATCAGAGGCCGTACTGAATTGACTGTGCGAGTGAGTGAATGAGTGATGAGTTTTGGATGTGAACGTCGACGAAAAATAGGGAGGTGATTTACAGAAAGGAAATGAAAAAAAAGAGAGGATTTTTTTTTCAAGGACAGAAGAAATACCAGTGTGTTTCAATGTTGACAAGAATAATCCAGGACAGAAGTGAACATCTACAGTGTGGGACAGACACATGAAAGGTTGTGGGAGCAATGCCTTTGGCCAAGCAAGAAAGACCAGATTGGCTGAGTACAGAAAAAAAAAAAAAAAAAAAGACTGATCTTTGACTGTAGTTCAGCTGGAGCAATCAGACACAAAGGAGGAGAGATAATCATAAGCCCAGTGAATGAATGAATGTCATAGCAAAGCTTGTAGAAATTCTTTTTATTGCTACAATTTTCAAAGTGAAAAAGTTAAATCATCAAATGACACTGAAGACAAGTGAAAAAATACATGAGTTTTGAGGAGAAGCATTGATACCTGATATGGTCATCTAGGACAGAGTAGTTGTCCTAGGGAAATGTACCCTGATTGCCTCTCAGAAGTGAAGGATCACTTGAAGTCTTTTCAGTTAATTTAAAATGAAATGATGGAATTACTTTCTGAACTCTAGAGAAACATGCAGAATTGAGAGAGAGTTAGACGGTAATTGGGTTGGCTCCACTAGAAAAGTGGAAAGAATAAAAGGTCAAAGGAGTTTATGAGAAAAGGAGAAAAGTGAAAATATTGGAGCAAGAATGATGAAAAAGAGAAGATTACAGGTTCTAGTAGTGCCTTTGGCATTATTAAAATAAGAATATTGGAAAAAGAAAAAAAGTAGATCAGAGTTGAAAATAGGATGAGTGAGAAGATGATTATGGAATACTTAGAAATATTAATACGGCAAGGTCTAGAGTAGTGGTGGCACCCTGATGACATGAGTGCCACGATAGTCTGTAGAGCTGGAAGCTCTGGAACATTCACTCTTGCGGGTCTAGAACATGGCCATGAGAGCCCGTTATGGAACCCGGAATGCAGGCAAGGGACTGGCAGTTGGTGAACAGAAAGAGCCTCTGGGTGGTATGGCAATCGCAAGGAGCTGTGACGAGCCTCGTGCGGTATAGGCTCCACAGGCACAGCAAAAGCCTCAGAGGAAACACGAACGAGGATGCTGCGGATGGTTGCAGTGAGGACGGGCAGGAAACTGAACGTGCAAGCAAACTGAGAGTCAAAGATGTGGTTTTAGGAAGACAGGAGAGCTAAGTCAGTGGAAGTTGAAGAGAAAAACAAGTAGAACACTTCTCCCTCTGCAGCGGAGTCCAGGGGCACAGAGATGAAACACAAGAGTAGCCCCACGGAGGGTTGCTGCGGAATTATGAGCCGTACTTGTAAGTCACCACTCAGCTTCATAGTTCAAACTCTATTGGAGGATGATAATCAAGAGAACCCAATGGGCCGCAAGCTGTTGAACGTTCTATCTGCTGCACGTTTTCTGATGTAGTCATCTGTAGAATCTTTGTCCACCTCCTCATATTGCCAATTTTGAAAAAGAGAAAAACTGCAACAGAAGGACAGCTGGAAAACACTCTAAAACTTAGGTAAGTATCCTGGAGTGCTCATCAGTTGCAATATACAACAAATTGGAAATTAAAGACAATCTGAAGAATGTTAATTATTTATTTAAAAATTACATGTTCAATAATAAATATTAATTATTAGAGATTACAAGAAGAGCCCTTTTATAGAAAACTGGCTAAAGGAAAAAAAAAAAAAAAGAAACAGAGAACAGCGTATCTCCATTATTAGTAAAATATTTATAATGGAAGCCAGAGTAATGATCTAAGACTGGTAGGATCATCAATTCCTAAAATTCAGATAAAATGAAGAGTGAAGAGAATGAGTGGAGCATGCTATTTCATTTTCCCCCCAAGTTAATAATTCCTTTTTATACCAAGAAGAAATAGCTACGTGATGTTCTAGAACAGGGCAATGCAACAGAATGTTTTGTGTTCATGGAAATGTCCACTATCTCCATCGTCCAATGTGGTAACCACGAGTCACACGAAGGGTGTTGAGCCTTGGAAATGTGGTTGCTATGATTGAGGGAGAGGATTGTAACATTCATTTCATTTCAGTTAAGTACATTTAAGTCCTCCACGTTGGACAGTAGAGCTTTCTAGCAAAATGCGATAGAAAGTGAGGGGTTGAAAAAGGCTGAGCTATTAGAGCGACTGCTCTCTGCACCAGGCTCTCTGGCAGCCTGGGGTTGGCTGCTTGCTCAGGGAATCTCGGGCCTTTGCCTATCAAAAACTATTTCAATGTGCACTCACCTCTCTGAGTCCCATTCAGATGATTTCTTTGCTAAATAAATATTTTTAAAATCCCAATCTGGTTAACCCAACAAAATTATGTTCTCATCTTACTTTAAGCTAAGTAAGTCACACCAAAACTAGAAACCCAAAACGAAAAGAGAAAGCAAATGGTTAAAAACCTTGCAGTATGATTATTTCTTTTATAAACCAATACATTACTCATATGAGTTATTCTACAGAATACTGTAAATTGACCAGTAGTGTTAGAAAGTCATTTTTAATGATGGAAATAGAAGAAAAATACAGATATTTTTAAATGAGAGTTTATTTGATTTTCCTTTTGCATAAATGGATTTTATGTACCGAAAACATACCTAATCTTGATAGATATGCCTGGAATTGGTTTTACAGCTGATGGGTATTGGAGCCAGCTTTTACATTCTAATTTCTTTTCTGAAACTTCCAATTGAAGATGACATCAATATTTATGTGAACTGGGAGAAAGAAACGAGGAACAAGGTACATAAAACTGATTAATGTAAACTGTAGAGGAAAATCCTAAAACCAAACCTAATGATCCATCACACAGGAGCCACTCTTCTTCTTAGCAATGTCAATGCCACCAATTTAAAGTAACAGCTTAGATCACACGAGATGCTGAAGGATGGAGAATAGATAACTCTTGAGCAGTAAGGTATGAGAGCTTATTAAAGTCAGAGAACAAGAGAATGACAGTGCTTTAGCACAGAACTGGCATCATTTTCCAATTAGCTGAATGCCCTAGAAAGGATCTTGTGCTTTTGTGCCATATTTAAATAAACTTTACTTGTGAAGTTGCTCTATGCCACAATTCCAAATGCAGCTGAGAAATCACCCTTTTTGCTGTACAGATGATAACCTAATTCCAACTATTTTTATCTACTTTGTAATTCAAGTGATGCAGGCTAAATATTATTTGCCTAAGAATCAAAATTATATATAGAATTAAAATTGGTTTTATGTAGTTCAAGTTATTGCACCCAAAAGCAATGAGTCATGCAAGAGAAGCGCACAAATTTGCGAGGCAAATACGGAACCATTAGCTTCTCAGCAAGGTCTTGCTCAATCCCTTAGTTTGAAAAAATAAGCTTTAAAAATACTGTACAGTCAACGTGGGCTGAAGCCACAAGGTCACCTCTGGTACCATACAAAGGTGCCATGCACTTTTTGTCTTCTTTCCGAAGCCATGGATAGAATCATGGCGTACAAAAAATGCCGACACTCCTAATTACGTTTTGTAGTACATCCTGTATGCCCACGGAATGCTACGGTCCTGTGTTCTGTTCGGTGATATTTCCCTAACGTGGAGGTGAGCAGACAGGGTTTCCCTCACACGTTATGGCCTTGTAACTATGATGAAGAAGCCAGATAGACAGAGAAGAGAAAGGCTTTCTGCTTTGTGGAAACTTCACGCTCAGCTCCTCGAGCTCATTATCATTCTTTTTTCACCAGTTGGACCAACAACGCAGACCTCAGGCATCCTCGGTGGCACTGAACTTTACACAGGGTCTGCTTTTCACTCTTAATACAGAATGGTGAAGAGCTTGGCATGCACAACGAGGTCGCCAGGTGCCCTGGGGTCATTCCTCAGGCTTCTCCATTAATCTTCACGAAACTCCTGTGAAGGAAGCCACTTCACAGGTGAGAAAATAGAACTCTGAGTGAAGGATTTTTTTTTTTCCCCCAGATGACTCGACTGTCAGAAAAGAGGCCAGAGCTGGAACGTGGACTAGAAGATCATCGGGTCCCTATTGTGTCATTCACAGCTCCATAAACCCTAACTATTCTCACTTTTGCTTTCTGAATCATTTAGTAAAGAAGAGAAGTGAGAGCTCTGCAGCCATTTTTTTGACACGCATCCTGTGAAAATTTTATCAAGAATGTAGAAAACCGAAGGAGACCCATAAAATTTATGTAACTTTGGGATTCAGAACAACTGATTTCTTACCCTTGCTCCAAAACCCCTTTGGATCCAGATGTGCAAACCTTATATCAGAAGTCCCCGTGTGCGCTCATTAAAGCCCAATAGCATAACAAGATGCTTATTTACTGCCAAGTGACAAGAAAGAAGAAGGGGAAACCGAGATGCACACTCAGGGAAAGCCATACTTGAAATAGCAGAGTTAGAAATAGATCTCAATGTCTTCCACAAGAAAAAAATCTACCTCTAACAGTATCAGAGCACTTCATTAGATTAATTCACCTATCTAAAACACAGGAAAATTCCATTTATGACATAGGTGCAATTATTAAAAAAAAAAAAAAAAAAAAGGCTTGAAAGGTATCAGAGATTCTCCGAGACTCTGGGAGTTAAGAGGCTGATACTCCAGCGAGAAAAGCAGGCGCACACAGGTGAGCAGCACCTGATCAGCTGCTGTTCTTTTTGAAGTCCTCTCTCATTAATGAATGGTATGAAGCTGAGAAAGCAACGGGGAAATGATGCTCCTCAGGTTTGAGCAAATCCAGAAAGAGTTAAAGACAAAACCGGTTTGCGAGGCTAATAAGCTGGTCAAAATGAGTGGTTGACATTACAGAGAAAAGGAAATGGCTGGGATACAAGTTCAACATTTCAATATACTGCATCATATTTCCTCTTTAAAAAAAAGTATATTTAGTACAGGGTCTACGGGGCTTACAAGGTCTCACTACACTGATCAGACTCATGGTGATCTTCCTGTTTTCAGTCTCCCAAGTGTTGGATTACATCACCACTTCCAGTCTTAGTCACCATCTCAGTACACCCTGGGGTCAGCACTGCAGAACTCATAGCTCAGTGGCTGAAAGAGCAACTATGGGTTCCTACCATACAGTTGTGCTGGAAAGACAAAAATTAAACAATAATGCATATCAGAAAACAGGCCTTAGGAAATCCCAAAGGACTTTAGGTGAGATGACGAAGGACTTCTAGGACCAAGAATGAACAGGAAATACCCTAACTTGAAGGCATTCGAGTACTCTAGAATCATCAATCAAGGTTTATCCTATCCTAGAATCAAAGTGTCACACCTAGACTGAATAGAGATATTCACCCATTCCTCAAACTACCCAGCAACTGTGAAGCAATGTTCCATGGGAGAACAGAAAATAATATACATACAAACATCTGACTTTTAATTTAAAACTACCAGGCACACCAGAAGATAGGCCTAAAGCCAAAATGAAAAGTAAAAGCATAGACTACAGAGAGTACCACATTGCCCACAAGGATAAAATTAGAGTTAAGCAGATGCTGATTTTAAAATATTTTTGGTTACTGCTTTAAAAAAAAAATCCATAGGAAGATGGAGAATTTATTAAATATAAACCTATAAACAAAAATCAAATTGAAATTTCAGAAGTTAAAACTAAAGTAACCAAAATAAATACTTAACTAGATTTGAGAACAAATTGGGGCCAACAAAAGTGAGGCAGAGTCAACAAATAAGTAAGATTGGTAAATATACACACCAAGAAAAATGGTGAACACTACCTAAAAGAGCATATGATATATGATGCAAGATCTAACGCATCTGAAACCGGAATCCCAGGAGAACACGCCAAGAAGGACGTGCAAGCAGGACCTGGAAAATCTTGCCAACATTTTACAACAAATCACAGACCCATGATGCTTCAAGAAGGAAATAGTATAAGATGGCCGATAATTAAACATATGATTCAACGTTCCTTTCACTCATGAATGCTTTTGTTCCCAAGTAATTTGTTCATAGATCATTTGGCAAAACTTTGTTCTTGCTTACAAATTCTACATTGGGTGACAAGTATGACTGCAAGCATCCTTCTCCCATGAACACGAATTTGGCCATCTTTGCCAGCATGGTGGAAAGAATTAAGTTTGAGAACTGAGGTACCACCATAGACAAACTGCTGGCTCTAAGGACAAAGAACATATTAAAAGCTGCTAGAGAAAAAAGAAGACACGTCACTTGAAAGGAGCAATAATAAAACTGTAAAACTGACAGTTAACTTTTCAGCAGTGAACTAGGAAGGACAAAAGAATTGAAAACTTTAAAATGTTGAAATAAAATAACTGCCAGACTAGAATCCTACACCAACAAAAGTAAGGCCATATTTTCAGGTTTAAAAATAATTAAAAATGCATCTCCAGCAATGAAAAGAACATTTTTCTGGTGGGGGTAAAAAAATACCTCAAACAAAAGCTGAAAAATGCAGTCAAGAGTGAAGACAAATTGGAGGGGTGAAAAAGGCAAGAATACATGCATAAGGAGGGCAGCCCACTAGGGGCCTTTCTGGAGCTCTCTCAAACAGCCGCTTTCCTAATTCCAAACAATATATTCTGCTCTTAACTTCTGTTGTTCTTACAATTCCCTCTTTGGTCAAGAGTCAGGGAGATAGCTCAGCAACATATGCACCTACCTGGCAAGTGCAAGGTCCCGAGTTTGATCGATCCCCAATACAAAAAAAAAAAGCCACACTCTTCAGTTTTAGAGAACACAGATTCCTCCCAGGTGTCTTTCACACTGGGATTTTTATTTCCCTGTACCATTTGGGGGTCTTCCACTGAGAGATCAATGGCTGGAGACTCAAAGCTATACACCTACCCAAGATGAAAATCCCTGGTGCCTGTCTTGGGCCTTTGTACAGAACCCCTGGAGCCTATCTCCAACTGCCAGTCAACAACTCCTTTCAGCCTGAACAAGCTAGAGCAGTCGTTGCTCATTGTTCCTTCACTGCAGTACAGGTTACTTCTTCAAAGAGGTAAATGTTATGGGCAGCTGGGCTACCTAGAAATGGTATAGACAGTCAGGCAGGGCTGGGCCCTCAGAAGAAGCCAGTAGGGAAGACAACTGTGGGAGAAAAGCCACTCCCTGCGGGTCAGACCTGAAGAGCAAAGACTGACCAAATGGGCATCCTGGATCATACTCTAAACAGGTCTCTATCACCTTAAGGAATCCAGTAAGGGTCACTAACCCAATCATCTACATGAAAAGCCCCTGTTCTACATTCATGCCCACTTTGGTATGTGACACAATTTCCCCTTTAGTCCCAATTTAATCATTTGTACCTGAGCAATTGTACTTGTAGTCTTATTAATGGACCATAGTCCTGTCCGACCTCATGTTTGAGTTCCTGTATTTCCCACCATAGATCCACCTCACCTCATGGTTTTGCTCTATAAAAATCCCTAGAGGGCCTGGCAGGATGGCTCAGTGGTCTAAAGCACCTGCTTGGGAAAGCTTGGGCGGCTTCAGGGACTGCGGTTCGATCCCCGGCACCACATGCTGTGCCAGCCCTGCCCTCGGGGCGGGCTGAGCCGGCCATAAAAATGAGTGAATAAACAAAGATTCTGAAACAAGAAAAAAATAAATAAAAAATAAATAAAATTCTTTAAAAAAAAAGAAAATCCCTAGAAATGGTCAGCCAATAGTTCAGCTGATTAAAGCACCTGCAAGCAAGCACAGGGGTCTGGGGTTGGATTCCGGAGCCTGCCATCGGGCCTGCCTCCAGGGTATTCTGGGAGGGCAATTGAGACTGAGAGTGGTGGTGTGTGCTATCATCCCAGCTCTTGGGTGGTTCACTACAAGTCTGATCTAGTAGTGAGAACCTGAACACCCTGTAGATCTTTCTCTAAACTACAAAAAAAAAAAAAAAAAAACCTAGAGAAGACAGATTTCTTGTCAACCTACAAAAGTTCCTTTCTGTGGCTCTCTTGAGCAAAGCTTTCTTTCTCCAGTCAACATTCATTCTGCTCTAAAAAAAGAGTAAATAAATAAAATCCATACATAATGACTGAGTAAAATAAGAATAATGTTTTGTGGAATTCGCATTGGAATTGTAGCTAGAAGATATCACAAAAGTAGGAGACAGAAAGTGGCATAGAGCCGGAAACTTTCCACCCAGCAACCAGATCCAGTGTGTGATGCAACCCGCTTGGGGCTTGCCAGAAACTCATTCAACCAGCAACCAGGCCCAGGGCCAGCATGTGATATAGACCACCCAGGGCCTGCTGGAAATTCATTTGACCCAGCAACCATGCCTGGCACCTGTGTGAGACCACCCTGGGCCAGCCAGAAACTCATTTGACCCAGCAGCCAGGCCCAGTGTGCCCAGTGTGGAAAACTGCAGCAGAACTCCCAGAAGAGAGACTGGAGACAAGACCTAGCCAGCTGATCCATAAGCAGAACATCTTGTCAGAGTGGCACAGCAGGTTTGCCTCCGAGGGCTGCAACAGGAAGAAGTGGAGCTCAGAAGCCAGACCCAAGCCACACCCACCTGGACAACTTTGAACTTGGTAGACACAGACTTGGTGCTAAGGTAAGAACTCTACCAAAGCTCTACACCAAAAGTCAGAAGGCAGGACTGTACAAAATGATAAAGAGAAGGAGCAAAATGTGCTCTCAGGACCCAAGCCCACCCAGAACAAATACAGGAGACAATAGCATAGAACAAACTGGAGAGACCTAAATCGCACCGCTGGGAGCTGAGCCTGCGCACCCGCCCCTCTGCCCCGCCTCTGCGTTCTCGCGACTAACTTCCTGTTCCAGCCCAGACCCAAATCGCACCACTGGGAGCTGAGCCCGTGCGCCAGCTGGGTCAGGATCCTTGGCCTGCCTTCCCTTTCCCCACCCCCCCCTTTTTTTTGAACCCCTCCAGCCCAAGCTCCAGCACCGAACCCATCAAATACCCCATTTGGCAACCGATCTGGTCCATGAGCCTACCAGGACTACTCAATCCCAAAGCTCCACCTCCACCTACAGACCACATTCGCCAGGATTCACAAAAGCTAGCAGCCAGAGCCCCAACACAAGAGTCAGGAACCTCTGTAGAAGAACCACCTTGGAGTCTCCAGACCAAACGCCCATAGACACAGCATAACACCACCAAAGTGCAGAGGTCGCTTCCATACAAAATGATAACAACAAGGAGTAGGAGGCAATCTCAGGACCCGTGCCCACCCAAACCAA
>PVJA010009791.1:0-33076 GCA_004027025.1 Myocastor coypus
GCCAGCCCTGCCCTTGGGGCGGGCTGAGCCAGCCATAAAAATGAATGAATAAACAAATAAAGGTTCTGAAACAAGGAATAATTAATTAATTAATTAATTAATTAATTAAAAAAAAGTACTTTACACTTGCCTGGGTGTCACTATGGCCTCTTGCCTCAGTGATAGGAAACCTAAACTGCAGAACAGGACGTATTTGGTGGTGGTGTACAAAGATTAATGAGCTTCTCAAGGCCAAGTCGGTAATTCCTTAGCTCCCCCACTCAAAGGTTGTCTGTGGTGGGTTAGGAGGTGGGTACTATATTCACCTGCAGTCCCTGGGGCCTTGACAGCCTTTGTTGGGATTTGAGAATAAATGGCACCTTTCCTTTGAGAGGAAAAGTACTTCACGGAGATATGACTGCTAATAATGTGGGTATCTGAGGGCCTGGCTCATGTGTGTGAGCACACACGTTTCCCAGTACTGGGCCCCAAGATTAGGCTTCCTTGATGAGTGGTGATGGGGCAACCCTGGCTCTTCTCATGGAAGGAGGTGCACTAAGCGCTCATTTTCTACTGCAGGAAACTCCAAAGAAAAAGGAGCTAACACCAAACTCTCTTGCCTCACAACACCCTTAATATCTCAGCACATTGTTTTACAGTGCCCCTAACCTCCCCCATGACAAGTAACCTCCCCCCACAAATAGCTAGCAGGTGTGTCTGTTAATTTAGGTCCAAACAACTTCATGAGTATGTGGAGTGTCTCGGGAGTATCACTGAGCCTCATCAGTGAAATGCCAGTATCACCAAATCACGAACACAACATGTGGAAAAAAATAAAAAGTAGTCAAGTATTTAATTTTCTTTGTATTAAAATTCTATGATGTTATGTGATATACAGACAAATGTGAAGTTTATAAGTTGTGAAGATACTTTGCTATTTTACTCACACTCTCTCCCTGGAAAAGTTCCTTCCCAAGTGAACTGCATGACTTATGTGCTCTGAGTATCCTTAGGAAGCTACCATGTGGATGCAAGACCTGTTGTGGGGAGGGAGCCAGCTGATCGTGCTGTGTGGGAAGGAGCAGGCCCTTGGGGGTGTGCTGGGCAGGACATAGCACCTGCCGTACCTGCCTTATTACATGGGCCCCTGCCAGCCGCCAGCACCTGTGCCTGGGAAGTCTGACCAAACCTGATTTCACTTTGCTGCTCCCTCTCCTGGTTCCCTCGCCTCTTACCCTCCCCCGTGTAGCTTCTGTCCGGCAGCAAAACTGACAAATTCCAGGAACCTCCTTGGAGGCTCAGTTTCGTTGCCAGGAAAATGGAGATAATTAATAATCCGTCTACTTCGAAGAATGATTATAAGGATAAAATGAGATGTATGTTAAGAAAGCATTTTATTTAAAAAAAAAAAAAAGAAAGCATTTTGTTAACTGCAAAGTGCTATGTAAGTGCCAGGTGTTATAAATCATAAACTGTTCTATTCCTCAGTTGAAGCAGTTTCTATGCATATTTTAGTAACCCCCTAAACAATTCCTTGTCAGATAGTGAAAGTAAATGCTGCTGCTTTCTCCTGCTTGGATTATGGTGGTTTTTTTGCAACTTTATGATGTAGGCTGAATCTTTAAGTACTCCTTTGGTTCATATTGCTTCCCCTGAACACCCATGCGAGATCATAATCCATAAAACACAGAGGCAATAACTCCTTTTAATTGCCAGGAGTTCATCATTTGCTAAGTTCTAAACTCAGCCACTTAGGCACTTGCCTTGAAAAGCCTATCTATGTTTATTCTGCAGAGTCGAGACTGTGCAAAGCTGGGCCCTCCTGCTGAGGGAGAAGTTGTCCAAGTCAAGTGGCCTGACGGGAAACTATATGGGGCAAAGTACATCGGCTCGAATGTTGCCTACATGTACCAGGTATGTGCTGGCTGTCCTCACTGGTGCTTGGGAGAAGACACAGGCTGTTAGAGGGAAATGGTGTATGGAGTACATTACTCATGATAAGCCACAGGAATTTGGTATGGCTCATGACAGAGAAGAGCTTTAATGCCTAGATTGAAGCTCCAGAGTTTGGTTACTAGGATGGATACTTGGAAACTCCAGCATTTGATGAATTGTTCAGCAAAAAGTAAGCAGTAAGATAGGTTATTTTGCAAGGCTTTCTTTCTTTTTTTTTTTTTTTTTTAAGAATTTTTATTTTATTTTATTTTTCTTGTTTCAGAACCTTTGTTTATTCACTCATTTTTATGGGTGGCTCAGCCCGCCCCAAGGGCAGGGCTGGCGCAGCATGTGGTGCTGGGGATTGAACCGCAGTCCCTGAAGCCTCCCAAGCTTTCCCAAGCAGGCACTTTAGACCACTGAGCCATCCCGCTGGGCCCAAGGCTTTCTTACATGACAAACTTATGGGCTTCTTCATCTCACTGTAAACCAGGATGGTGATGGTTACTGATAGCTTCTGATAGAAATAAAACCCCTGAACATATCAGCTAAAACTAACGCAATGGTACATTGGTAATAGATGCAGCCAGTTAGTGTCCTCAAGAGCCAGTGGTTATTAAAGGAGCGTTTGTGTGAGGAAGAGCGCAACTGTCAGGTGAGCATTCTGTCGCAAGGGAGCTCTGTATCACATTAAAGAGCATGAATTTTAAAATGCAATTGTGTTATTCCTTCTAGAAATAATAATGAGCTAGGCTGAAAAAGCAGAGATGACATGAATAGCACGTGCGCATTTATTTCTTCAGAAAGGATTTGGATACATTTATTGGAACCAACACATTGGAATATTTTCAGTAACACTGTAGCAGAAATCAACATTCCAAGCTAAATGGTAGAATGAAAACAGAAAGATGGAAGTAAAAGGAGAAAAAAACCAGCACATTCAGGTCTGTTAAGTTGAAAAACAGCTTGCGAATGATAAGACTGCCAGTCTCAGCAGAGAAATTATTCAAAGACTGATAAGAGGCAAGGGCCTAAATGAGAGAGTGCACTGCAAGGCCATGCATCAGGAACTGGAGAAGAGTATAATTAAAGGTGTCCAAAGAGATTTGAAAATTTTAGGAGAGACCATTTTTTTGTGGTCTAGAAAACCCAAAGGGAATGGGGGGGAGGGCTTGCACATAGGTGTGTGGGTCTTGCTGCCCTTTTAGTGTAGGTATGTGAGTGTACGTGCAGGTTGCTTTCCCTTTGCAGATGGTGCTAGTGACAGTATTAAGCTGCAGAGTCAGATTATTTATCATAGGGTGAGCGCTGGAGCTTCTTTGCATCAGATTGTTCACAAGTAAAATACAAGCTGCAAGTCAGGCTCATACTGCTGGAGATTTCTGGAAAATAAGCAGCATTTTAAAGAATTCTAGTTCAAAAGAAAATAATTACATTTAATTAAATAACAAGTGCCAAAGTGAGAGCTTCTTACATGCAGTAAATAGCATCATGTAATGAGAACACATTAAAAATCAGGCTAATTAGCTTCAGTTGGAATTATGTTGGCCTACCAATGTAAAACTATGGGCATCTTTATAGACTCAGTGAAAAAGGTTAAGACTAATATTAAAATTGTCTCTCTACCACAAGTACTGTAAAATTCCTCATTAAATCAAATGGCCTTTTGAGATCATTTTGTGTCTTGTGTTTAATTATTCAACTTAACTTTTGACTATGCAAAGGCATTTATAAAAGTAGATATAACTTAAATACCTAGTTCATGGTGCTTAAATATCTTAAGTATATCCTTATAGTCCTACAGGATAGGCTTTATTGACTCCTACTTTACAGATAGGAGAGAGGCTAACTGAAGGCATTTTTAATAAAAAGAATAAAAATTGTTAATTTGTTTGAGAGCACTGTACCAGTCAGCATTTTACTAGAGAAACTGGTATAACCCAAGATATATAGGGTTGGATTAGGAAGCATGTGGAGGGTGTCTGCACACTAGAGATTGATAGGTATAGGCCAGTGTCTGGAACTCACAGCAATATCTGTGGAAGTCCATATCTGAAAGCCAGGTGCTATGTGGGAAGGCTGAAGTGTTGGCCTAAAGGCTGAGGGTTCTAACATGGGAGTGCAGGAGTCTGCACTAGAAACCAAGAGATGACGTCCAAGCTCAAGAGGAAGACTGGAGCTCCTCAAGAACAGATACAAATCCAGCCTTCCTCATTTACCTTTATGCCATCCAGGGGACACCCACCGTAGGGTGGGTCTTGTACATCCTAGAATGTGGAATAGCTAAGCTGATTTAGCTAAGCTTCTACACTTCTCAGGTTGACACAGTCAGCCTTTAAAAGGACACAGTTGGTGAAGAGAAGAGTCATAATTTTTTCAACTGTGTCCCAACTAGGATGAACAACTGACCCTGTTGCCTGACACTGGCTCTGATTTTATTGCTTAACGTCCCACAGTGCCACATCCTGGGAGACTGCTAAGTGCCTAGCACACAGGATTGTTAGTCATCCTCGTCCTAGCACTCTTCACTGTCTTTTAGTTTTGTCATTGGCTTTTTCCCTTATAACTTTTGAATTATTTAAAACAGAGAAAGTAGGTGCAGGTGGTTCTAGCTATGCTACTAATGGTATAAATGAGAAGATTCCTTAGTCTAATTAGAGAAACCATGCTGATTCCTAGCCCTTCAGGAAATGACAGTTGTTGTCTTGTGACAGAAACCTGATTTCACCTAATTTTCTAGTGTAATCATGTTAGCAGTACATCACTGTTTAAGTTTTTTTAAAAAAGAAAATGTTTAATTATGTATTTTATTTTTTCAAAAATTTTTTTAAAACCCGGCCAATTTTTGTTTATTGACGTAGCACAGCTACATAGTGTGACTCACATTTTGACCAGAAATACAAGCACATTTTCATTTCTTAGGAGGGAGGAATGTCAGAGCAAGGGGTACAGATCAGTTGTAAGTTTCTTGCCTAGCATGAGCAAGGCCCTAGCTTTACCCTCAAGTGCTGCATCAAAAGAAAACAAAACAAGTAATCATAAAAACAAACATGTTGGAGATTTCCAAAGTATCCTGAGTGGTCAACACATAAGATGATCCTCCCAATTCTGCTGTTTTCGTTATCTCCTGGAATGAATTCTGTTGGAGTGAACCACACACTCTAGGCTTCTGTTTATCTACGGTCATGTGCACTTTTCTGACAAAACCTAAATTGTTAAAGAAAATTAGTATGAAATTATTTGTTGCAATTTAAGTGCATGAAAGGAAGTGTTAAACCTTTTTATTTGTTTGTTTTAGATCATAATGTATTTCACATATCCATGAGGTTTACGTAGACTGGGATTTTACTGGCCTGTTTACATTTAGAAAAAGTGATGCTTGGAAGTTAGAACTGTATAAGAACTTGAGATGTTGCTTTATTCTGGAAGATTATACAAGAATAAATATATGATCTTTCACAGAAAGAGCAATTGTCCCTATTCTGTTTTTGAAGCCTCTTAAAAAATTATAGCACTGACAGGACTAGCCTATCTCAGTGCTGACTTTGCCTCTCTCAGACACTCTGAGGAATCATTTCATCAGTCTCTATGCTAGTTACTGTTAGGGATATGCTGTGCATACCTAATATTCTAAGATTCCCATGTTCTATAATGACTGTTTTAAAATATACTTTGGCATTATGCACAAGTATCAACAGAATGATAAATGAATTGTATGTGTTATAAATATATACTAATAAAAATAAATTTGAAAGTCAAACTTTCAGTAATTAAAATAAAATGTAGTTTGTTCTTGGGTGTTGGGGACATAGTTCAATGGTAGAGCACTTGCCTAGAATGTGTCAGGCCCTCAGGACTATAGAAAGCAAAAATGTGCTTTGTTCTTAGTTTAATAAAGGAAGCTCTTCTTACTTCCTTGAGCATTGGCTGGTTCTATTTCTGTTCTGCTTGAGTCCTTTTTACCTGTTTTTACATAGTTAATTAGAACATTTAAAAGTAGTTAACACTGGTTTTTAGTATAGAAAAATCATGATGCCTTCTATTTCACTAGGTTGAGTTTGAAGATGGATCCCAGATAGCAATGAAGAGAGAGGACATCTACACGTTAGATGAAGAGCTACCCAAGAGAGTCAAGGCTCGTTTCGTAAGTGTTGGCGAGTTCCACTTGGGACCCCACTAGTGAGGTCTGTGTCCTCTCCCTGTCTTCCCTAAAACCTCAAGTGAACATTCTTGGGCCTTTGGGTTTATTTTGGAGCCAGTACAGTTTGTCCTTATTTAACCTTACTGAATGAGAACCTCAGATTTGGCTCAAAACAGGTAAACGAGTGCCCATGGCTTACTTTTCTAATGAAGTCAAATGACAGTTTTTGTGTTAATATCTCGATACACAATAGGAGTATGTCATCTGTGCCAAGATGTGGAAGCACGCAGAGATATCCTTAGGGCTTCACTGTCTCATCCAGAGCAGCAGCACTAGAAGGACATGGTGATGTGCTCTCTAGAGGGCTTACGTGTGCAGACTACTAAAAGAGTTTTAAGAAAGGGAATACTAGTTTCAACCTTACAACATGTCATTGTGAGATAAATAAACATGGATAATCCAAACTGATATTAATAAAAAATATAGTACACAACAATTTAGGTTTTATATTACCATGTCATGAAATATTTAGTGGGCCCTAAAATGAAGCTAGTTTTGCACATTTAGAATTATGTGTACTGTATTTGTAAGATGATAAATCTTTTTTTTTTAAACTTTCTTTCTTTCTGTATGTATGTATGTATGTATGTTGTGGCTGACTCAGCCTGCCCTGAGGGTGGGGCTGGGGCAGCATGTGGTGCCAGGGATCGAACCATGGTCCCTGCAGTTGCCTAAGCTTGCCTAAGCAGGCACTGAAGACCGCTGAGATATCTTGCTGGCCCAAGATGATAAATATTGAACAGGAAAATTTGAGTGGATAGGTTTTATTTAAGTAAAATTAAATTTATTTTTTGAATAAACAACACCCTTGTGATGTACTTCTCCGTGATGATAGTCACTATAAGTTATTGATTATTTTGGAAAGACCAAGGGTTTCTTAAGACTTTGGTTCACATATTCCACGCCTTTTCCTGTGCTTTGGAGCCCTGCCTCAGAGTGACTGCAGTAAGGGATGCTGACTTTCCCTCTGAGCTGCCTGGGGAGAAGGTCCTTCACAGGATAGTGACCAGCAACCAGTGTTAACAATGGCCCTGCTATCCGCCAATGAGAAGTGTGGCACAGGGGTCTGGATGGCACAGGGGTCCACAACCACCAGCTAATAGCTACGGAGACAAAGTAAATATGCCTATTATGAAGATACCAGCGAAGTTGCAAAAAACCTATGTTAACTTGTCTGTGTTTTAAGATCTTGAAATTTCTCAAAAAACTTTAAGGATGTTAGAGACCACTGTTTCCCCTCCATCTTTCTGTCTCCCACGCCCCCTGCCCACCCCACCCTCCTCATCCTTTCCTGGTGCCTAGAGACATAGAGGTGGAGAACTGAGTAGGTGGCCTTCTGGTTTTTGATGCATGTGTGGCTGAGCCTGTGCAACCGAATTGTGTAGATTTCACATACTGTTTCTTAATCACGTAGGAGACAGTGCTTTGCTTTCTGCACTTTATTCTGCTAGGAGATGGGGCTCCAATACCAGGATGCCTTCCTTCTTAGGTGGTTTCATCTGAACACAGTTCATGAGTTTTCTCAGGTCTCTTCTCTGAGTAAGTGTGCCAGTGTATAGCTTTAAGTCTCAGAATATTTTTACTTTATAAAAAAGCAATACAAAATATATAAAATCTATAAATCATAGCTGTTATGCCCAACAGCTGAATCTAGGAGAAAATGACCTTCTGGCACAAAGGCTCAGATTCTTGCATCCGTTTGCCACTCCATTGTTCCTGGCCCCAGAGACCAGTTGCTCTCTCTTCTCCCCACCTGCCTTTTCCTTCAGGTGTGTGAACAATCCTCTGGCCCTTGGGTCCTCTGCCTGTGATAGCAAATTTTTTTTCCAGTTGGTGAAACAAGTGTAATTGGAAAACTCACTGGTGGAAGATACTTTGTGGTTAGCAAAATCATTTTCATCTTCTAAGGAGGTAGGTTAGCAGCCTTCTTCAGGAGCCTTCATTTTTTTTTTTTTTTTTTTTTTGTCTTTTTGAGACAGGGTCTCGCTATGCAGTTGAGGCTGGTCCTGCGCTCACTTTTGTAGCCCAGGCTGGTCTCGAACTCTCACCAATCCTCCTGCCTCAGCCTCCCAAGTGCTGGGATTACAGGCTTGAGCCACCACGCCCGGCTAAGGAGCCTTCATGTTTTAATGATTTAAGGCTCACCCAGACTCTGGCTGGTGGGACAAGAAATTTTCAAAAGTCAGCAGTCCACCTGACATGTCCTTCTTTCTTCTCACTCACCTTAACAAACAACCCCATTACCTTTTGTCTCAGCATAACCATGACAACAGTGCATAATTAACAAGAGCTCCTGGTAAATTGGCTTTAATATGTTGGAGAGGCTGACTTCTGCTGTTCTGCAGTGGCTTGCATAGATGTTTTATTTTCTCCTTTGGTAACTACAGCATTTACAAACATGGATGATTTCTCAGAGAAGTTCTTTGCCAAACAAATGTAACATGTTTTTCTCATAATGCAGAGGCACCCAACCAACCTAATGTCCTCTTGGATGCAATTGGGTAGTGTCAGCCACCAACTGTGGAGGTAGCTGTTACCCTGCATGATCATCTCATGACCTGGTGGGGAATAGGCATAGCTGTACACTTGAGCTCCTGTTTTGGTTTTCTGGCTTCTCTGTGTCTATTTGCTTGTCTTTCTTTGCCATGTGTTTTCAAATCTCAAAAAGTGGACTCTGGCACCAGTCAGGGATGATGATCTTTTGAGGTGTGGTATGCATTACTGTTGTAAGTTATCCAGCTTACCAAAAATCAACAGGGAATGTGCTTCAGGTGACAGCATAGGGAGCTAGGAAGCAATAGTGCTTATGCTCTGTGCCTTGGCTTCCCCTGAGCATCACTGGAAAAGCCTGGACAGCATCCTGAGCATTTACTGCACAGTGCTGCTGCCTGAGTTTTGGGTGTGTAACTTGGTGTTTAGAGCACCAAAAATGTGAGACATGGTTCCTTTCACCTTCAAGGAACACCTGGAAGGAGATATGTACCTGCCCCTTGTCTCTGTCACCACCTGCATTCTGTCACACTGATATGAAGGGCTACAAGATCTCAAGCTTGCTGTGGCAGAGAGGAGAATATCTTACATGGGAAACAGTGTGTCCAGGACAGAGGACCATGAGGCCTTTTGCCAGAGACACGCTCCAGAATAGGAGCAAGTCAGTCTGTCTCAGATGGATGTAAGATTATGCCACCTTGTGCGCATGCAGCCTCAGGACTGTGTGTGTCGCTTTGAAGGCTCTAGGGCTACTGAAAGATTCTAAGCAGGGACACATAGCCATGTGTGGTCATATGATAGTTTTCTAGAGAGCTTTCTACCACTGGTTTGGTGGGAGACAGTTTGAGGCTGTGGCTTTTTTGTGGTGGTTTAGTAGAGGAGGTGTGAGCGCCCTTACAACAGGGTTGGGAGGGTAGATGGAGGAGGGATCCTGCTTGGAATCCAAGGACAGGGAGAGTCTGTGATGGGTCATGGATTTCTGGCCGGTGTAACTGGATGGGTGAGGGTGATGGTGCTACATGTGGAATATAGGAAGGTCTGTGATGGAGGAAGAAGACATGAGTTCGTTTTCACAGAGATTACACTGAAGTACATTAGAGTGCCTGCTGGGCTGGTGCATGCAGGCCTGAACACAGGTGATGGGAACTACCGGGAGAGATGCGAGTGTCCTTGCAGTAAGACAGGCGTTGAGACCACAAGCATGCACTCCAAGGCTAAAGGAGCACACCCAGAGACGAAAGAACTGACCACACAACCCCAGCAGCCTTAGAGTGGAACAAGAGGGTACCCCTCTGCCAGGCGTGGTGCACACCTATAATCCCAGCACCCGAGAGGCTGAGGCAGGAGGGTCACATGAGCTCAAGGGCAGCCTGGGCTACACAGTGAGTCCAAAGCCAGCCTGACCTACATAGTAAGACTGTGCCTCAGCTCAGAAGAAAAAAAAAAAAAGGAAAGGAAAGGATCCCCTGCAGCATGAAAAATGAGCAATCGTAAAAGGAGAAGGAAGGGCTTACGAAACAGCAGAGAAGAGCACGTCAAGCAGTAGTTGGTGACATACTGGTCATTAAGTTTAGGATAAAGCATCATAGACCTCACAAGTAGGATTTTAATAAGGACACTTTTAAGGATGTGATAGGGCAAAGACTAAATGTAAATAGGAATAAGGGCGAACTAAAAATGACCATTGATGCATTTGTCCAAAGCCTGGTTAGGCCAGAGTGGAGGAGAAATTAATGAGGGAAGCTCATGGCAAGAAAATTTTCTGCTTTCGTTTGAAGAAGTTCCCTGGGAGTGAGAGGTGGCATGGATTGGAGACTGTGGAAGATGGGGGGCCAAGTGGAGCTGCCTAAGGGGGATGGCAGGGAGAACCAGAGCCCTGGGTGGGGCCCTCTTACTCTAAACTAGGCCCTGGTCTCTGCCCCTTGCTGCTCTGTGCTTGGGGAATCAGACCTTTGTTCAGTCTTATGATTGTCAGGTGCCACAGGTAACACTGGCTGCTTTTAGTCCACAGCCTCTGACATGCGATTTGAAGACACGTTTTATGGAGCAGACATAATCCAAGGGGAGAGGAAGAGGCAAAGGATGCTCAGCTCCAGGTTTAAGAATGAATATGTGGATGACCCTGTGTACCGCACTTTTCTGAAGAGTTCTTTCCAGAAGAAATGTCAGAAGAGACAGTAGTCTACACACAATGCTCTGTGTAACAGAGCACAGCTGGGCCAGAAGAGAAGAAAGCCAGGGCAGCCTGGGTACTGTGCCATGGGCCTTGGGGCGCAGGTGGCTGGGTGTTCCATGGTAGTGGTAAACCAGGCTGCTAGCTTTGGTCACCAGAGTACTCATACTCGTAGTTGGACTCTGCAACTTAAAGTCATCCCCAAGTCTTGTTTTATTTGCGAACAGTTATCTTCTATGATCCCAAAGAGTTTTCTAAGTGAAAGGATATAATAGTGTGTGACCCACTAGCAAAGGCCACTGCCAGAGGGAAGGTTGTCCCGTGTGCAGCTCAGGCCCCTATCAGGAACCATGCGCCTTCCCTCCTGTCCTGGCAGGCAGGCGCAGCCTCCTACCCACGTGGGAGGCGATAATTTATATATTTTTCACAGTCAGGGAAGGACTCTCACTTACTTGTTTCAAATGGCAGTTTTTATAAAAATTTTTTAAACACAAATGGCATGTATGGTAATGAGACTTACCCGTATGCTATCTGTATTCCCTTGTACAGTACTTTTACATTTTTTTATATTCCCGTTGCTTTTGATTGTGTCCGATGAGAACTGAGCTGGCCTTTATGAAATCAAATTTTTGGCTCTTGAGGAAGAATTCTTAGGAATTCTATAAGAATTTTATATATTTAAAGAGGGAGATCTGGGGCTGTTATTTTTAAACACTTTTTTTTTCATAATACCTATTCTAAGTAGATATTTATAAAGTGTTTCTTTCATTATGTGTTTGTAAAATTATAGTTTAAATAAATATGCTTTGATGCATAGTTTTGAACTAATGTAACATTTTTCTTTTTAAAACAGCCTGAAAATGTATTACTAGTGTTTAAAAATAAAGATTTCCATTTTCTCCTATCCTGTCTTCTGACTTATTTATCTTGGCTTAAACCAATTTTGAAAACATGTTTTCTTGGGGAACTGGCTATCAAAATATACCATAGCCCAGACTTTTCAGGCCCTTTTTCTGGCAAGTAACTTCGCATAGATGGCGAGGGTAGCTGTGCTGGTTTGTGTGGAGAAGGTCTGTTGCCTGCCCACAGCAGCGGCAGGAGATTTCCTTCCCTGCAGCCTTCCAGGTCCCAGATATCTTTGCGAGGAGATGCTGGGTTCCTTCTATGCTTTGGAGATGAGGAGTGCTGGGAAGGGCAGGCCTTAACTCTGCTTCTTCACGAGCACTGCAGCCCTGCCATGTATCCCACACATAGCGTTGGAATGGCCTGCAGCAGGAAGCAGTGGTGTATCCATCTCACAGGTCCTCAGGTTGGTTGAGCTGGGCTGGGCCTCTGCTCAGCAACTGTGCTAACCTTGGCTTTCATGTGCCTCCCAGCCTGTTCTTCACAAGGTGGTGGCAGAAGCAGAAGAGCAGGCCGGCTGAGTGCATTCAGGCTTCTTGTGTTGGTGTTTGCCATACCATGAGCAAAAGCCCGGATTCAGGGGTTGCTAGGTCATTTCAGAATCCCACAGTCAGTCAGGGGTATAGGGCAGAAAGCGAAGCGCCAAGCCAGTGACTGCAGAGCAGTGGCCCCACTTGCACACAGGCTCAGTGCTTGCTTTCTACAGTGCCTGTGGCTGACCTTGAGCTGGGCTGGAGCTCACTGGCCTCCTTTCCACAGAGTGAGCACTTCACATTCTGCCCATAGAGTTCTGTACCATATCAAGTCATCAAACTTGAATTTTCTGTCTTTGGGTTGTGAACAGGGCTGACCTGCTCTTTTCACAATAGGCCAAGAAAGTAAGCCTGGGTAAGACATTAAGAGGAATTGTTCCAAATAAGCTCATTTGTTCTGTGCAAGTTTGCCTGTCAGCAAGATTTCTGATTGGCTGCCATAGGGAGAAAATGTGCAGAGCCCTATGTAATCTCAAATACAGCTGTCCTTTATGGTCTCACTTAATGAATGTTCCTATAACCAAGTACAGCTGTATATGGCCTTAGAAAATAGTCCTACTTCCAAATACATGCTGGCTCGTGAGAAGGGCACCTTTGTTTTAACTGCTTTCTGCATACAGTGATGATTAGCTCTATGACCAGATAGGCCACGAAAGCATTTTCACTTACTGTATGACACCTCCATTGTAATTTTAATTTCTGTGTTACCCTAACTGCATTTTTATTGTGTATGTGTAGCATGAAATCTATTAAAGTCCTTGGAGTAATAAAAAAATTGCTTAACTGTGACAATTCTAATGTACTACTAATTGCAAACCTTTTCTGTGGAAGTTAAGAGATTAGTAAAAGCCACTTGGCATATTTCACAACATTTTAATTCTTTTACATGTGTTTGGAATGACAATGTGATCCTTGTCAGTTTACTTTCATTAAGTGGCTTCCCTTTTAGTTCATCTGTAGAGAAATTGAGAAGAAATGACCGCTGACAGATTGCGCGGCTTCTCAGCACATACTGCAGACTTCTACTGTGGTGAAAGTCCCTGCCAGCGAGGACACTGTGAACACAAGTGGTGCACAGCGAATGCAGCTGCAGCTTCTCCCTCTGCTCATCTGATGTGAAGCAAGACCCTTCGTGCCTCTTGTCACTGTAAATGTCCCGGGGTGTCTTCTGAATGATCACTGGAGTAGTCTCTGCTACATGGTAACACTGTGCTTCATTTTTGCCTTTAAGTAAAAGGGATCTGAAATGAAACAATCTTCATTTTAGATATAAATCAGCCCCACAAACTTGGATCTAACAGAGATCCTGAGGCATTCTCATTACATGAAGTAATTGGTTACTTGCAAGACTCAATTGACTACAAAGTCTTTCTGAGAGCTCAGGTGTGCAGTCATCCGAAATGTTCTATATTCTCTTAGCTAGCAAGGGGTAGGGAAACATAGCCCTGACCAGTGAGGAAAATGACTCCTGTGCTCTGAGGAGGCATAGCCTCTGCAGTGAAGGGGTGGAGGACTCAGACATGCCATGTCAGTCCTTAGAAGGTGGAGGCCCCTGCAGAAGGAGCTTTGCCAAGCGCAGTTGATACTGGTGATATACTGAGCACCTGTGCATACACCAGCCTTAGTGCTATTTATCTGAGTTAAACTCTCTGATGAAGCAGCTAAGTATCGTTACCTGCTTTTATAGAGTGAGGCTAAGGCACTGAGAGGGTAAGCAATTTGTATTAATCAACTTTCTTAATGCATGAGGAAGAAAAGGATTCTCAGCCTGACCCAAACCAAAGACATGGGATCATCAAGAATCTTAAACTGCAAAGAAAGGTCAGTGCTAGAGATACAGATGTAGGAAGCAGCACCATTACTGGTGAGCAGCTTCATTTCCACGGCCTTCCGGTGCTCTTCTGGTCTGCTGTATTTGTGCATATCCTGAAGCAACCCTGGAAACACACCAGCCCTCTCCTTAGCCCCTGCTACAGCCTTGGACGAGTTAATGTAGGTCAGTCTTGTCTGTGTGTGGGTTGCTCAGGGCCTGTGCTCATCTAAAGAATGCCTTTCTCCTGCGCGGTGCTTTCCAGTGCACTCTTCCCTTTAGTTGGGAGACTGAGTAGCCCTGCCTGCCAGTGGGAAATCTGCTTGGTCTGAAGTCAGTTTGGCCAGAGGGAAATGGCACCTAGGACCTTCAGCTGCCATGGACACAGGAGCAGTGAAATCCCAGACAGTGCTCGCAACGCAGATGGAGGCATTGCCGTGGGCCAGTCCCTTGCAGTCATTCAGATCTTTAGTTATTCTTAGGAAGGAATAATCTGCCTCAACCAGAACAAGTTCTCGCTCTTTGATGGGAGACAATAACTTACTGCTAAGGGCAAAGGTTTAGTTGGAAGCCAGGGATAAAAGAACTAAAGGAAGTAATTGATGGAGGAATCCCGAGGGAGGAAAGGTATGAGGATTAAATATTTGAGGTGACCAATGTGACAGTTACACTGACATGACTGGCATATTCTATATACATTTTGAATAATGATTTTTACAGTACTGGGGATTGAGCCCAGGCTCCTCACACTGAGCTACATCCCCAGACCATTTTTTAATTTTTTATTTTAAGACTAGGTCTTGTTGTGTCGACCAGACTGGGTTGATCTTCCTGCCTCAGCCTCCTCCAGTGCTCAAATTATAGTCATGTACCATCATGTCTGGTTTATATGCATGTATTAATATATTATCGCAGCTTAAATATACAGGGTGACCAAAATACCCAGTTACTGCTGCTTCCGGGTGCCATCTGAACAAAAGCCACGCTTGTTACAATCGCTACATTGTATCCTTATCCCCTTCACCAGATAGAGCCTTGTGCAACTTCTTTTTTTTTTTTTTTTGTCTTTTTGAGACAGGGTCTCGCTATGCAGTTGAGGCTGGTCCTGAGCTCACTTTTGTAGCCCAGGCTGGTCTCGAACTCGCACCAATCCTCCTGCCTCAGCCTCCCGAGTGCTGGGATTACAGGCGTGAGCCACCACGCCCGGCCCTTGTGCAACTTCTGACTCTTCCACAGTCAAAATGGCCATGAAAGATAAACGTTTGAAATTGCTTCAGGACATGGAGGGAAGCAATGTCGATGGCTCAAGTAAAGACAAAGGATGACTCCCAGATCTGCTTAAACAAGTGGGGGGAAGGATGGGCTAAGTAAGTGTATTTGAAGTGTTTTGAGGGAGACTAATGCCTTTTGTTGCAATGTAACCATTTGCTATATTGTTTTTACATACTTCATAGGCATAATTACTGTGCATCAGTATTTAAAAAGAACAGAGGTGGCATGGTTGATCTTACACAAGAGAAGAAAAATTATGTCCAGAAAGACCAAACTTCTAATTTCAAGAACAGTGAAGATAGAGGAAGAGGGGCTTTCTGGGTGGCTTGATGTAAAGAGCAGGATGTGAGAAACCTGCACGTGTTGAATAGCTTGTCAGCTTGTGAATTGAATAAGGAAGAGAGGAGAGGTGGACTGGGAGAAAATGGAGAAATCTAGAAATTGGGTGGCTGTAGAGAACAGCCCAGCAATAGTACCCAAAAATTCACACCCAGTCTCCAAGACCTGTATGTCACATTGCATAGCAAAGGTACTTGTAGATGCTGTCCTGTTGGGGATCTTGAGAAGGAAGGTGTCACCCTGCATTACATAGGTCAGCTCAGTGTAATCTCAAGGAATCCTAACAGTGTCAGGAAGGACAGAGATGGCTCCTATTGATGGAAGCCATCTGCTCCGAAGGTAAAGGAAGAGGCAGAGTCAAGGAACGCAAGTGAGTTCTGGCAGCTGGGAAAGACCAGGAAAAGTGTATAGAAGCAGCCCTTGCTGGCACCTAGACCTCGATCAATCCCAGATTTCTGGATTCTGGAACTGTATCAGAGTGCATTTGTGTTGTTTTCAGCTACGGATTTGTGGCGGTTTGTAACAGCATCAACAAGGCTAAGATGACTGCTGAGCAGATGTGGGAGAGAGGTGGGGAGTCTGCTGCTGAGAGAGGAGCAGCATGGGGCATGGCCTTGGGGCTGGAGGGAGGCTGACCATCACTGCACTAAATCAGTTTACCTTGAGTTTTGTAACTCATAACTCATAGGCTACACAATTGCCCCTCATTTTTCAATGTACTCTTGTGGTGTGCATCTGTTTATCCATTTCACTAGTTTTCACTGGGCAGCATCCATTCTTTCTTTTTTTTTTTTTTTTTTTTTTCCATCTTTTTGAGACAGGGTCTTGCTATGTAGTTCAGGCTGGCCTTGAGCTCACTTTCCTAGCCCAAGCTGATCTTGAACTTGCACTAATCCTCCTGCCCCAGCCTCCCAAGTGCTGGAATTACAGGCGTGCGCCACCACGCCCGACTCCAAAAAATAATTACCTTCTAAAATCCTAAAAATTTTGAATATATACAAAACGAGTATAGCCAGCTCCAAGACTTATTTTAGGTACATTGCTATGAACTCCTGACCACCGCCCTGCACAGGGTCCCTCAGCCTCTCTGGCCCTGGGACATTGGAGCTGTAGGCTCTCTCGCTTTCCAGCACCTGTACTGGCCATCCCCGCTTCTGAGCCTCCACACTTGGAGTAGTGAGCCACTCTGCCAGCTCCCTGGTTCCCCACTGGCAAGTCTAAACCAATTCCCTGAGCCTCTGCACCATCCACCTATCCTATTGGTTCTGTTTCTCTGGAAAATGCTGATAGATGTATTGGGCTAGAGCCTGAAGACATTTGTCTTCGCTTTGTTCACTAAATAAACATCACCAAGCGATCACAGCACCATGGACCAAAGGCAAAGGCAGGGATGCTGCCAACAGAAGTTAACTGTGGACACAGTAGGGCCTGGGGAGGGAAAATGGCAGCACTGCGCCATGAAGGGACAAGTGTCAGCAGCTGCCGAGAAGGCTTATCTGCCCACGCACTCACCCTCCTAGACAGCCTGGTCCTTGCTTCCTTGCCCCTAGAGAGCAGAGGCTCCCCCACCTGCCCGGCTACAGAGGAGGAGACAGGCCATCTATCAGAAAGAAGCTTCACTTGTTTGCCCTGAAACAAAAAGATTTGGACTCCAAAGGAAGGAGTGTCCAAGATTTGAAAGGCTGGAAATTGAAATGTCTGTTTGGAAAACGCCCCGCACTGTGACCTTGAGACCACCACCCCTCTGTGGACTGTCAGTGTGTGATGCCACTGTGATGTGATTATGAAGCTATTTCATGCTTCTCCCCCACAAAATATCAAAGCCATAATGAGAAAAGGGGCTTTGTCATCATTTCTGTATATTTTGGTGACAAAGGAAGTGGATGTTGATGATGATAAAAAACTGCTGTTCATAAATTTGAACTCTTTGTTGTCATTTATGAAAGAAGGCTCATACTGCAAGCTCATTAGGAGCTGAACTTCATTTTGTCAAAAGAAATGGAGTCAAGAGAGATCGTGTTTCATCTTTAATATGGCTGTTCAACAATGCCATTACCCTGCATTTCAGATGAATTTAATTGAAGCTTAATGAACAAAATTAGTTATTTTGTGCAATTAGAATTCTATTTAAATGGGATAGAAAATGAATAGGATGGCGAATTTGGTTGCCTTGATTTTCCTCACAAGTGATTCTCTGGGCCTTTCTCTTCCCTTGAGTTTCTTCTCCTCGCTGAAAAAATGACTAATACTTTTTAAATTTACACAAGTTTTGACTTGCCAGTTTTCTATGAAAACTCCCTGGGGCCTCTAAGGGGGTGAGGGACAAACGGAAGTGGCCGTGAGAACCAGTTACCCAAAACTAAGGTGGGAATGCTCCTCTGGCCCAGTGCGGCCAGCCTCTTGGACCCCTTGTCTCCTTTGCCTTCCTGAGATGAGAAAGGAGGTGTGGAACATCACACGTGATACTGGAGGAACAGGCTTCATAGGCGGGCCTGGGTGCAAATGTTCCTTACACGTGCGCGTGCGCACATGTGTGTGTATCCTGGCTCTTAAACCCAGCATCTTCACATTGAATTATATCCCTCTCTGCAGCCTGAGTTTTGTTGGGGTGGGGTGGGGTGGGGTGGTATGGTGTGGGACAGTATCTTACCATATTGCCCAGGCAGGACTCAAACTTGCTGTCCTCCTTCGTGAGCCTCCCCGATGGCTGGGCTGGGGTCACAGGAGTGCACCTCCAACCCAGCTGCCTTTACCTTAATACCTTTGTGACTTGGCATTGTTGCCTAACTTCTGAATCTCAGTCAAATGTGGGACTGATAATACCTGTTTCATCTTCCTTCCTTCCTTCCTTCCTTCCTTCCTTCCTTCCTTCCTTCCTTCCTTCCTTCCTCTCTCCCTTTCCCTCTCCCTCTCCTCCCTCTACCTCTCCCTCTGTCTCTCCCTTTCTCTCTCCCTCGCTCCCTCCATTCCTTCCTTGTTTCCTTTCTCCTAGGACCAAACCCAGGACCTCAGGCAAGCTAAGTAAGCAGTCTACCATTGAGCTACACCCTGGCCAGTACCTATTGCTTTAGCATGGTGTAAGTGCTCAGGGAGCCAATGTATATAAAGTGTTTCGCACACTGTGCAGTGCAGCAGGTGGCAGCTGCTACCGTTGTCACTGTTCAAGATCACGATACATCTTGCAACTTCTAGGGACCTTGAACTTCTGGAGACTGACAGCCTAGCCCCTGGGCTAGGCTGGAATTCCTCGTTAACAGTAAACGTTCCCATGCATTGCCCTAAACCAACAATGGCAAACCTAAGGCACAGCACATGCGCTGCAGCTGGCTGTTATCCTCAAAAGCTCTTAAAGGTTTGCTATCACTCGTCCAAATGCTCAACTGCTGACAGGGATGGGAAAGGGCAAGGTGCTTGGGGGTGAGGGATAGCCTCTTCTTGGGGAGAAGAGCAGGAGCTGGTGAGGTTTGATATGGCAGAAGGCCACAGTCCTGTGAGATTCCTGCAGAGGGGCTATAAAGTTTCATCAGTTCGCTCATCTATGTGGTGAGGGAGCTGGAGGCCACCCCTGAGTACCTTCCCAGCCCTGAGGTGCTTAGAGTCTAACTGTTGCTCATTCTCCTGCCTAATGGACCACATTCCAATGAGCCAGGCCTTGCCAAGAAAGCCGTGCAACTTGCAGGGAAACTGCTGGGGTTTCCTGCTGAGTGCTCCCACCAGCCTCTGCCCCTGCAGACTAAGGGCCCTAGAAGCCAGCTTTCTGAAACAGCGCAGGTGCAAATGAGGCCCAGTGTGACTTGGCTCAATTTTCAAAAACACATCATCCCCTCTGTAGCATGATATTGATGAGGTAAGACAAAAGAAAGAAAGAAAGAAAGAAAGAATTACCCATGTTCCCTTTGGTCATATCAGTTTGCAGACTTAAATGATTTAACAAACAAACAAAAACCCCACAAAGCACTGTTATTTTCTTTTTAAATACAAGATACTATTGCAGCATGTCTAGTATCCTGTCAGATGTGCCACAGTTATTTCTAACAGTTTCAAAAGAGCATCTCAAATGTGCTCAGCGTAAACCCTGTGGTTTCTCATGGCATCCACCATCTTGTTGTCTTTCTTATTCAGCGTAACTTGAGGTGAAACAGTTTCATCAGCCTTCTGTGCTCCACACTGAGACCGGGTGTTTGTGTGTCCTGTTGACTGTGTTCAGGTGGCCCCTGTTGTGCCTAGAAGCCAGCATGGCACACGGTTGTTTTGCCAGCGCTGCAGTGGTGTGATGCTGGGCCCTGACGGGGGAACTGGACATGGTAGGCGAGGGCTCCCACCATTCTCCTGCTGATGCCTGTAGTGCAAGCTGAGGGCTCCCACCGTTCTCTTGCTGAAGCCCGTAGTGCAAGCTGAGGTGGATGCGGGGCTATCCCATTGCCTCCCTGCGCTTTGTCTCTGACAGGGAGAGCAGGTATTTCTCTTCCTTTCCTCTCTCTGGCAATGTTTGTCCCAAAGTAATGCAACAGCACATTCATAACCTCTCTAGGAGACTGTTTATGTCCATGCTGCCTTTTGGAGGTGTGGGTTCTTCAGTTGTTTTTCATGAAAGATTAGGGCTTCCTTATGGCAAAATTTTGGAAACACAAATAATCACAAAACTTAACTTCAGTAAAGGTGGTCTTATGGTAGCACTAAAAAATGAAAAGCTCAGCGCCATAGCTGGACCTCATGGAGCTCTAAGGAGACTCTCTGCCTGATGGAAATAACATAGCCGGAAACCGGAAGTTCCCTCATGTGACCTGTTTATGCTATGGGGCCTTTACCCTCTGCTCACTGGCATTCAACTTCTTCTGCCATCTGTGGTCACCTCTCCTTCTAAGGCCTCTGCTTCCATGTAGCCTGTGCTGCCAAGCTCCGCTGTTTGAAGTGTTTACCTTCTGTTCCAGTACCATTCAACTCACTCTCTCCAGTGGCTACACCAGAAGCCCTCAGTAGAATGGCACTCTGCTGTGTATGCTTCATTGTCTCCTGTTTCTTGGCCTATGCCTCAGACATAAAAGAGGGACTCTGCCGCACCATAGCTAATTAATGAATACTCCTGGAGGCAAGTTAAGCTTTCTGTGCCTTGCTTTTACATGTCCCAAATGAAGATAATCATAGCAGTTGACTTATAGGATCATGTTGAGCGTTAAATGACTGTTTATAAAGGATGCAGGTTAATATCTGGCGCAGAATAGGTGCAATAGAAGTATGTCTGAAATCAGTGTCACAAAGTGTCTATAGCTCAGAGATTGACTTAACTGGCACCCACGAGCCCCTAGGTTCAATCCCCAGTAACTCCTGAGAAATCAGATTAGGTTACTCCACTGCCCTGCTGCTATGCGAGAATTCTCGCTACAGGTTACCTCACATCTCCTGTAGCCTCCTCATCTATATTCCTGGTCAGGTTCATACTGCAGGCAACTTGCTGGACTAGAGGTTTGGGGTCTTGTGTGGCAAACAAGATCACTTATGTAGAGGGAACCCCTTTGAACAGTACTGTGGATGTGGTAGGTACCCCCAAGCCATGACAGCGAGGACCAGAAATGTGGAGGACATTATGACATGCTCAAAATTCAGCCTTTCCTTTCCCTTTAGTGGCTCTTTACAAATACATGCACCTAACTCCTGCTTTCGGACTGTCCTTTTCCTGAGATTTCTGTCCCTTGCTAAGACGTGCATGGTGGTCGCCTCCACTGATTCCCTGAATAGGCTCAATCTGCTCTTAATGCTCAGTTGAAACAACACGCTGTGTCCTTACATAGCTCTCTTGTCTTTTGGTGACCTTCGGTGTAGGGTCCTACATATTTCAGAAAAGGCCTGCGCTACAGTGTACTTCTGCCCATGCATATGTGACACCCACATTTGGATGCCAGGCTGCCCACTCTTTGGCCTAAAGCCATCTGGGCTTTGTATATCTAAGCTAAGAAGGCCCCTGAGAGCCGGGGGGCTGCCAAGATCTAGTCGTGCTTTTTTATATTCTTTCCCTCTGACTCTTGAGAGAGCTAAGTTGTGCAAGAGTTCTTAAGTTATCAGAAAGGAATTTTTCATTTAATGTTTTTGGGAAGCTAAGTCTCTGAAGGGCACCCACGTTGAAGCAGAGCAATTGAGGGATTTAGCAAGGGGGCAGAGCCAGGGAGCAGGCTGAAGGCAGTCTGTGGAGAGGCCTGGGCAAGGCCATTTGCACTGACCATGGTAGGCTGGGACGACTGCTCTCTGGACAGCTAAACTACTACATTGTGGGAATAGCCACCACGATCCGTGCCTGGAAGCCTGAGGGGCCCCTGCAGGCATATGCAGGCCTGTGAGGGCTGCAGTTCTCAGCTCAGCCACATGCCAGAATCACCTAGGGAGCTATTTTAAAAATAGAGATTCTCAGTGTTCACTCCAGACCTTATAAATCAGAATCTCTTGGAGTTGAGGCTTAGAAATTATATGATGCTTTAATCTTCCACAGATGGCCTGTATGCTGTCATGGGCCAATCTGGGCACTTTAAGGAAAAAGAATATAATCCCACTGGGTAGAATGCCATTTACTATAAAAATGGAATTATTGCCACATGTCCCAAGACTTGAATTTGAGACTCATCTCTGCCACAAATTTGGAATATTCTGGATAAATCCTTCAACCTCTGTGCCTCAATTTCATCATTTATAAAACGGGGTAGAGGACTTCATAGACTCATTTCAAGGACCAGAAAGAATAAATATGTGAAGTCTGCTCGTGTTCTATTGACGAGCTTGTAGCGAATCCAATGAGATATCCCTACATGAATTTCCTCCTCTGATTTCCTGCCCGTGTACGGGAGAGGCATGCTTAATTAAATTACTTCTTGGGCCCCACCACTCAAGAAGCAATTACTGAAGTCTTAGATGCAAAAGAGAGAAACAAATGTATTTACTTCTGTCTCCGCCCTAAAGCCTAACCAAGTCACAGTAAAATGATTTTTAAGCAAAAACACAAAGTTGAGGAAAAGGAAGAGAAGGCAATATTTTATACAATGGAAGATGCAGCACCAAGGGATGGTAAAGACTTTGTAGGACTGAGGAAGTTCAGTCCTAAGTTAGTCGTGGGGAAAAGCTGAGAAGCAATTCATGTGAGATACACAGCACTCTCCTCAGGCGAGGCTTAAACCTAATGACTCCATATACATTTAAAAGTGAGGTTGAGGAGCTAGAATATAGCCGAGGGGTAGAGCAACTTGTCCGCTACGTCAGCTCTGGGCTCCATTGATAGCAAACACACACACACACACACACACACACCTAAAAAAACAATGAGGGTAGAGATGAAAGTATTGTTGAAGCAGTTCATAGATTGTTCAAGTAAAAAAAAAAAAATAAGAAAATGTCATATGTAAAAAGACAAAGGTCAAAGAGTAGTACAATCAAAAGATACTCCGAAGTTCACCCAACCTCTGGCAACTGATGATTTCATGTTTGTGTGAAAGTGTTAAGTACAACTACAAATGGGAGAATTGTTGAAACACTGTTTTAGAAGACCTTGGACTCTCCTGGCATCAGGGAAACTGCATGTTTTTTGTCTCAGGAGACTATTGGAAGTGTGTTCAAGAAAAATCTGAGGCCAAAGGTCAATTAGCACAATTTTGACCAGCAAGCATACTGGAAATAAGGAGTTAAATGACAACTCACAAACCGACAGACTACTTCGTTCCTCACTGGTTCCCCAGATGCTGGCATCCAGGCTTATAATTTACAACAGCACAGCAACGTCTGGCTCACTGGAAAGCCCTTAAATTTGTAACACTGGAAAATTTCCCCAACAAAATGACCAAAACAGTGCAGCCAACAGGAAAGCCAATGTTTTTGTTTGTGCAATAAGCTTCCAAGTTGCCTTTTTCACTGGTTGGTTTGATTAGGGATCATCATATATTCAAGGATAGCATATAACACAAAAGGTAGAAATAAAATCAAATAAAAGCTGGGCATAATGGCGCACGCCTGTAATCCCAGCACTCGGGAAGCTGAGGCAGGAAGATTGGTGCAAGCTCGAGACCAGCCTGGGCTACAAAAGTGAGCTCAAGGCCAGCCTCAACTGCATAGCAAGACCCTGTCTCAAAAAGACTAAATAAATAAATAAATAAATAAATAAATAAATAAATAAATAAAATTAAATAAAATAAAAAAGCTTCAGTGAAGAAAGGTGACCATATGTAGAGTTTAAGAATCAAACCATAACCAACCTTACCATTAGTGCCCCCAGAAAAATGAGATTACATCTATAAAATAAAGACAGGATGCTACAGAAAGAACACTCATAGAACTTATGAATTCTCAGAAATTAATATAGTTATTTAAATCTCTAGAAAACACAGAGCAGTATAAAACAATAAAACAAAAAAGAAAAATATATATTAAAAAGTTAGTACCAGAGGTTAAACATTGACTATAGTTTAGAACTAAAATATACCCCAATTTGTCTCATGTCTCAAGTGTGGCTTTTTTAAAAACTTTGTGTATATGGTACAAGGTCTCACTACACAACCCAGACTCATAGTGATCCTCCTGTTTTCAGCCTCCCCAGTGCTGGGATTGCAGGTGTGCGTCACCATGCTCCACGTCACTGGTCAGCTCAGCGTGCAGTGGGGTGGGGCCGGCGTGGCATGTGGTGCTGGGGATCCAACTCTAATTCCTGCACTTGCTTAGGCGGGCACTTAGTCCACTGGGCTATCTCTCGGTCCCTGAAGTGTGGCTTTTGAAGGCTGTTGGGTCCCAGGCACGCTATGCTTATCAGAGGATTCACGCAGTGGGGAGTTTGTAGCCGGGCACGTGGGCTCTGGTTAGCTGCTCCTGCGCTTGCATGCAGCCTGGCCTCCCCGTGGTGCGTAGCCCTTCGCCCCACACTCTTCTGCCCCACTCTTTCTGCCTTGGGTCCAGCTGCCCATCGACAGAACCTGCTGAAGTCATGAGCCAAAGTAAACGCCTTTCAATAGTGGAGCTCAGGCATTTTGTCCTAATAACAGGAAAACTGACTCGGGCAGTCTGCAGATAATTAGAATTCCAGAAAAAGAAAACAGAGGCAAAGAATCACAGTGAAATAATTCAAGGAAAGTTTCCAAAACTTACTGGCATACCTTTTAATTGGTAAGGACTCGTTGAATCCAAAACACAGTGATAAAGAGAGGGCTATGTAAAAGTGATCATTTTTAAAATCTCAGAAGTCTCCCAACTAAGAATCCCCATGAGCTTTTGGGTTGTAGTCGAAGAACCAAGGATTAGAATGACACAAAATTTCTCAGAGGTGCTAATAGATTATAATGCAAGAGAGAAGGAGGAAAAGTTACTTCTAACTTGAAAGTCTGTAACCAGCCACACTAGGGATCTAGCTTGAGACACGCAGACAGCTGTGATATTTCGTTCCTGTGTTTCCTTCCTGCAGACTTTCAGTTTGGTAGTGCTGCTTTTACCGAAGACCATGGCTTCCCAGAGGCTGCTCCTCTCCTGTGACTCCAGCTCTTACCAGACCCAGGTAATAGTTTCTTGGCTCTTGGCTGCTGCTGTGTAATGCGCTTAAGGTCAACTAGGCCTGATTTAAACAGGCAAAATGTCCTGGAGAGATTTCATTTGACAGCAAGGTAATGCTTACAGTGCTGGAAGGTTCTGAGAGGAGCAATACGGAGCTGGAGGGCGGGTTTTGGATTGGCATAGCAACAAGAATGCAAAAAAGCAAAGTAAATGAAAAACCGAACAATGAGGTATTAAATTCAGGGAAGACAAAGAACAGAGGTGTAAAGTAAAAGTCCTTGGAAGATGCTGTAAGGCCCAAGCGCAGCCTTTCTCTGCTCACAATGATGTCACCGAATACGGGTCTAACCACAGCTACCCTAGGACGAGTGGAGCGCGTGAGGTGAGCAGTGGCGCTGTCATTGACAGCTGGTGATTACTGTGGAGGCGAGTAAGATCGATTGACATCCTCGTCTTTCATGGCGGGAAGTCTAATTCTAAAACTAAAAAGTGAAGAAATATAAATAGCAGAGATAATCTACAGGAAGCTTATTTTAAAATAATACCTTTGAAGAAAGGAAAATTAGTGAGATACGGAGTTGTGTTTGCTTGTTTGTTTACCAGACTTACAGAGCTATCATTTTGCACCAAGTCAGGTGTATGTTTGAGTAAAATGAAACTTATTAAAAAGGAAAACTTGGGGCCCGGCAGGATGGCTCAGTGGTCTAAAGTGCCTGCAGGCGGCTGCAGGGACCGAGGTTCAATCCCCGGCACCACATGCTGCGCCAGCCCTGGCCTCAGGGCAGGCTGAGCCAGCCATAAAAATAAATAAATAATCAAACAAAAGTTCTGAAACAAGAAAATAAATAAAATTCTTAAAAAAAAAAAAAAAGGAAAACTTGTCTTTGAAAGAGGAAAAGGCAACTGAGTTGCTGATTCTGTATCCCGAATATTAGACCTTCTTAAGCATCTAAGCTGCCTTCCAGAAGAACAGAAGTGACAGCAGAGAGGTCAGGGACAAGCTGGCAGGGACGGCAGGGAGGCATCGTGCACAGGCCGCCTGCGGAGAGGGCTATGGCCCTGCTGGCCCGAGAGAGGCAGCAGATGGAACCGGCGCCCAGGGAAGCTCAAATGCGAAATAAGCAAAGGGTCTGAGCAGAACAAGCGGAGTGTTGTGGACCTTGAGAGATAACCCGAGAGGAAGTTGCGCTGCAATGTACAGAAGGCTATAATCCGTTAGCAGGGCCTCAAATCTGCTGCCAAACCCTCGCAGCTGGAAACCAAAACTGGCCACAAGCTGTGACACCAGCAGCAGGATCAAAGAACCAGGGGATGGACCTGGGGGGAAGGAGGAAGGGCTTTTCTGAGCAGTAAATTCTTGAAAAAATATCTCCTGTGGAGCTGGTATAAGACACACTGATGATCTAAACAAGACCCTCTGTAATTTGGCTACGGCAAGTGTAGGGGTGAGTTCCCTAGGACTTCTTAAAAAAAAAAAAAAAAAAAAAAAATCCAAAGCAGAGAGTTTTTCAGGTGTGAATGTAAGACCTAGTCATCTGGATGTGGGACAAGTCCAGAGAGGTATCAGGCTACAGCACAGACTTTTATTTTTTATTTTTTATTTTTATTTATTTTTATGGCCTGCGTGGCCTGCCCTTAGGGGTAGTGCTGGCGCAGCATATGGTGCCACAGATCGAACGGAGGTCCCTGCAGTTGCCTAAACCTGCCTAGGTGCTTTAGATGGCTGGGATTACAGGCATGCGCCACCATGCCCGGCCTTGGTCTTGTCTCACTGTGCCCTGGGATGGAGCCGCCCCAGCATATGGTACTACGGATCGAATCCCTGTCCCTGAGCTCGCCTAAGCAGGTGCTTAGTCCACTGCGCTATCTTGCTGGCCTTCTGTGCCTTTACCTTTTCCGTCTCTAAAAATATTTTCCTAGAGGAAAATATTTAATAGAACTAGACTGAAAAAGTGCTCAAATTCCAGAGCGAGAGGTTAGGTTCCCTGGCACTTGCTGCATTGTCAGCTCTTGGGAGTTCTTGAGATGCGAGAAGCAGGGTCTGATTCAACTGTCCTGTTCCCAGCCTGGCAAAGGAACGCTCCAGGTCTCTGCTGGCAGAGGCTGGGACTGGAGGCAGCGATGCCGATTAGTAGAGCACCCAAGCGATTCCTCCCACCTCAGCTTTGTGTGGTGATGTCATAGTCCTGGGCGGGGCGGTAAGTCTGGGCAGGCGCAGATCCCCGCAGACCACCCCCCTCCCTGTATGTACCCTCTCACTGATTCAGGTTGCCCTCCCCAAGAAGCACGTAGTCGTGCCTCTGGAGTCTAAGGAATTGGCTTCTCATTTTTCTAACAATGAAGAACTGGAAACAGCTGAAATGTCCTGGAAGCAAGGACTGATAGAATCAAGAGTGAGAGCAGCCAGTTTTGAATTGCTGTGAGCCCAGGGTATCACACAAGCAGTACTACTGCAATCTTGTCAGTTAACAGGTAGGTTTTTCAGGCAGTGTGTACAATATTGGCCCATTATGAATATCTATACATTTCCTCTGTTCTAATTAATAAACAGCTATTATTCTAGCAAAGCCCAGTCCTTCTACTTCTGTACAGAATCCTCTTAATTCCACATCTTCTGGGCATGGATGCAAAAGCTCTGTGCTCGCTCTTTCTTTCTTTCTTTCTTTCTTTCTTTCTTTCTTTCTTTCTTTCTTTCTTTCTTTCTTTCTTTCTTTCTTTCTTTCTTTCTTTCTGGGACCAGGATTCAAACTCATGACCTTGCACTTGCCAGGCAGGCACTTGTGCCACAGACCTATTTCCTCAGCCCTCTGTGCTCTTTCTTTTATAGTTCTTCCCCATTTTTTCCTGAATTGTTACCATCATACCTTGAAACTATGCCCTAATAGGACTCATGCAGAAAACTCAACTGAAATACAAAATGACTTTGACCCCTAGAATTCTAGCTGTACTTTTTACTGGATAAACTAAAGCAAACTGACCGTTAAAGAGATGCTAGCTAGTACACTGAGTTGTTGTAAAGATTATATAAAATATGTATCAAAATTTGGCACGGCACTTTTCTGAAAGTGAGATTATAGTAGCTAATGTTCCTTCTGCTCTTCTTAATGTGTGCATGGCAGTCAGTGAGATGTAAACGGAAGTCCTCACACCCCGAGGGAGGTGCTTAACTGATGATCTTCCCTGCAAGCAAAGAAAATCACCAGGCTGGCCTGCTGCCCTAAGCGGCATAGTGTGATGAGGTAGTGGCGCAGAACCCAGTCAGTGACCTTCATACCTCAGTGAAGATTCTTCACTAATGTCACTTGAAATCTTTTAAGACTTCTATACTGTTCCCTGCTTTCCTGTGAATTATGGCAGCCTACAGCAGGTGCCAGGAAGAAGACAGCAGTAACCATTCTCTATTCTGTAGTGGGCCTGGGGACAGAATCCAGGTGAGAGAAGGACTGAAGCAGCTCAGAGCAAACACAGTTCGATCTCTGGAGTCTCCTGGAGAGACAAAAAGCTATAGAGAGCTGGTCAGTGCCTGGTGTGTCCTCCTGGGCCAGGTGCCCAAAGCCAGGAGAACTTCCTAACCTTGGCTGGTGAGCAATGCGGGACCAGCACAGATGGTAGAGCTGCAATCTTATCAAGCCACCATTAGCTCAAGCATCAGAGAACAGGGACTCGCCGGTTTATGGGGAGTTTATCTTGGCGAGAAGTCCCACTCATGTCTGTCACCATGATGCACCTCGCTGCTCACTGGCTGGCTCGCTGAGAGCATCCCAGGGAGTGCTTCAGCCGGCTGCTCACTTGGTAAGCCTGGCAGTGTTCTGGCCTACATCCTGCTGCCTTCCCACCACAGGAAGCTCAGCTAGATCAATCTAGTGGAAACTGACAGTGTCGCTTCCCCTCTGTTCTTTAACACAGGAGCCAGCCTGACGTGGTCAGCTCCTTTCCCACTGTCCTTTCTGGCCCACCATCTCCCTTTGAGGAGTTCAGAGTCATTCCAAGAACAAAATATCCTGAATCTTCAAGCGTGAGAGTGGCAGTAAGGCCACCAAAGATGGTCAGTGGCCACCAGTCTTTATTAGCCAAGTATGTTCAAGCCAAAATATGCCTCTTCACAGAACTTCAACCCCAAATGTGTCTCCTTAGGCATAATTAAAAGCAAATGAAGACTTTCTTCCTGCCCACCTAGAAACACTCCCAGGGATCCTCCTATCCTTTGGTCTTTGAATTGTTCTGAAGAACAAGAGAGAGTAGGAAGAAATGAGTGCCCTTCCTTGATCTCTAAGCTGAGTGTACCAAAAATATCCATTCCGGTGTCTACTACATGTACACTGAGCAAAATTGCCCTATCCTAGCACTGCATTGCAGTCCAATGTGAGGCTCCTACTCCAGCTTCCATTGTCCAAACAGACCCAAGGGCAGAGGAAACACTGGCCTACAAAGTACAGTACAAGAAACTCTGCTCCAGTGAGAAAGAAAAGAGGTAGAAGGATTTTGATTTTCAGGAATTTAAGATGGAGAAGATCTGAAGCTGAGGCTGTAACTCTCATAAGCCACGTGATGAGCCATTAACCATCTGACAATAAAATAAATCAAAGTTATAAAATGTAAAACCATGGTTCAGGTCTCCATATTAAAAGCGGTGTGGAGGGCCATTGGGAGGGGCATGGAGACAGGTAGAAACAAACACTGTTACCAGGGCTTGTTGGCCACCAGTGGAATTAATTGTGGACTTGACAGTTTATAACTTTGAGCAACTCCATAAACTGACTCATAGCAGAGAGACTAGAGTTAGTTTTTGCCAGATATTTTTTTTTTTTCTGTGGTACATAGAAGAGGTAGTATCGGTGTCCCCTTGGACCTCTGTCATGTAGCAGACATCTCTAACACGTCCGTAGTGCTGACGGTCTTGGCAGCCTTGTTGTTCTTTTTTTTTTTTTTTTTTTTTTGGTGGGACCAGGGTTCGAACTCATGACCTTGCACTTGCCCAGCAGGCACTTGTGCCTCGGAGCTGTCTCCCCAGCCCCCTTGTTGTTCTTTGGCCATTTGCAAAACTACTTTTCCACGGGGTTCCTTGGGGCTCATATGAAAATGACATCAGAGGCATTTTCTATTCTCCTGCTGGCTCACATTTAGTCTGCAGTTTGGAGCCGTGGCCTGCACAGTTAGATAGGCCTGTTCTCTTCCCTTTGAGGGTTCTCCCATTCCTCCAGGGGGGAGACTCAGTGGGTTCACAGCCAGCCAAGCATGCTGTATGTGTGGTAATGGAGCCCCTAGGGGTGGTATGTGAAAGTGGAGAGCAAATCTCAGCTGCTCTACTATGCACTGTACCTTGGTGTTGCCTTAGGTCCTCTGTTTTGAGCTGTTTGCTTATTTGTTTGTTTGCCTTTAACCATCTAGAAAGCCCACTTAATTACCTGGTAGAAGCTTTACTTTAATTGCAGATGAAAGGATTGTAGGAGTCCCTATTTAAGGTCTGGCTTAAAAGGGGGAAAAACATGTATTTAAAATTTTTAAATGTTCTTATAGAAAGAGACACGTTGCATTAATTACCCCATAGGGAATTTCCCCTTGTTCTGAATGCACTTCCCCATCATCCTTGCCACTTTCTGCAGCAGCTCCGGATGTGCTCTTTCATAAACGTCTTTAGTTTCATTGATGTCCTGCATGGATTAAAAATATTGGGGGCAATTTCTGTCCAATAAAAACGTTACCATGTGCCTTTGCCCTCCCTGCTCATTGGATCTGATGCTGTGCAATTTCCATCTCTTCGTTCAAGTCAAAATGAACACAGAAAGTAGAGGTTTTGGATGGATTCAGGACCCCTGGCAGCACTGCCAAGCCACCAGGCACTCAGGAGAGAGGACTTCCAGAACTGCTTTGGAAAGCGGAAGATGTTAGGTATGAATGAACCCAAGCGATAGGTCAGATCAGGCATTCTGACACAAGAAGAAGATTTATTGGGGACAGCAAGCAGGCTGGCAGTCTATCAGACCAACACAGCAGTGGCCAAGAGACCTAATAGGATCTTTTAGGGAGGGTGAAAGTGGACTGGAACAGCTGAGGGAGAGCTAACCTTGGCAGGGCTCCTTGGTCTGTGAGCACCCTTTAATGTTAACAGAGGAGACTTTCTGTGGTTGCTTGCCCGGGGCAAAGTCAGGTGGACCTGTTCTGGCTTTGGGTTTGGCTCTGTGTGAGGCCAATGGGGAGAGAGTCTGGGGGCAGGGTGCCTGGGAAACCAAGAGGGAGAGTGTTTGGGTCAAGGTGCTTGGGAAACTTTGAAGCCTGACCTATCAGAAGGAATGATGGGATAGGTTTCTGTGAAGGGAAGGGACTACTTGGGGGTGTTAATGACCCTGAGTTTTTTTTCCTGTAATCAAATTTTAAAACCTTACATATTTACTGCATTTGTCAGTAGCATCTTGTGTTCAAAGGTTTTTATAGACATATATACAAATCCCTATCTTTTAAAAGCCAAAGGATCACCAAATTCAATCCAATAACCTAAGGAGTTGGGTGCGTAGGTGGGGCCAATTTATCTGAAGAGACAAAAGACATGGAAAGCAGGGCCTATGAAAACCAGATCGGAAGCCACGTGCCCCAGCCACCTTGTGCCGAAATGCAGTGTTCATCCCACAGGGAGCCTCTGCAGGAGGTAAGAGGTCACAATGAGAGGAGAGGGCAACTGCAAGAATATTTAGAAGTTATCATAAATTGCATGGGACTATATACATTTGCATCACCAAGCCTCAGATGTAGAACTAAGGGAATTTTTAAGGACAACAAATATAAATTATTAATGTCTTTGCCCAAAGAAATCTGTGCATATCTGGTATTTGACCATGTTCAAACTTAAAGTAATTTAGCCTGTTAGAAAAAATAATTGTCTGGTAATTCTAATTTTATATGTATATTTCAGTAATTTGTCTAAATTTCTGGCTTAAGAACTACTATTGGAATATGGAAAAATTAAGATGCATTGAAGTTATAAATTTAATTTATAACTTTATAAGGGTTACATGCTTTTATATGTTAGCTTGAAACACTGCTTGAAAAGGATATAGGATGGTAATAATGGTGGATTTAGCATCCAGATAACTTTCCATCCTTTTGAAACAACTATAATTATAGCTAAAGGTTCATTTTTTTTTTTTAATGGCAGAAACCCAAAAGGGTGGGTAGAAAAGGCAGGAAGACAATGTAAATAAATTTTGAAAGCTGAAAAGCACGAACATTACTGTATTATAGCAGATGTAGGAAACCTGAATCTTAAGAAATGGAGGTGGCCAGGAATGTCCTGATTTAAACTGTAGAACCCTCAAAGGGCACAGGACAGAGACTGAGGAGGAAGGTAATGGCCAAAGAACAGGGACTGGCTGACAGCAGGGCTGGGTATCCTGCTGAGCCTGTGGGCTCATGTCTCATCCCCAACAGAACAGATGTGGGCTTCTTTTCTGGGCGGGTCTCAGTCACAGGCCACAGTATGAGCATGGTGGCAAACACAGGAGAATAAAAATGTAAGCGAGCTCCCGTGTGCCAAGGGCAGGGGTGCTCCCAGCACCCCTCACCTTCCCCACATAGCTCTGAGAGAGAGACTGAGAACTAAGATGTTACCTAGAATATAGATTGAAGGGCTGTACTCTGGGAAACCTCACCTTCCCAAAGGAAAGGCTGAGAGACGGTGGATCAGGGATGGATTCCTCACTAAGTAGTCCGACCGGCTCCAGCTACGATCCATGCAGCATTTACCTCTTTGCTTTTAAACAAAAGCAGATACACAAGGCCTGCCAGACCTCTGAGGAAAGGGTCCACTACACAAGGCAGGAGCCAGAGGCTGGGAGGGAGTGGAGACCAGAGCGGGGAAGAGAACTTACTAAAAATAAAACCACGATTATTCACATGACCAAAGAGCTAAGTGAGGACGCTACACCTGTGTGACAAGA
>PVJA010009791.1:33176-59571 GCA_004027025.1 Myocastor coypus
TTTTTTTTTTTTGTGGAGCTGGAGATCGAACTCAGGACCTTGCACTTGCCAGGCAGGCACTTGTGTCCCTGAGCTATCTCCCCAGCTCCCTACACTGCCCTTTTAAGGAAGCTAAATGACTGGGTACTATGCCCCAGCCCAATATGGGGTTAAACCAAGAAAGAGGAATACAGGACATCCAAGAAATGGGAAATCATTCCCAGGAGCAGACAGGGAATTCCTGGCATGACAACCTAGAGCTGTCCCAGGGTAGGCAGTTACTCTGCCCACACCAGCCCGTGTGGGAGAGTAAAAGGCTCAGAGAGGGAAAAGCATCAGTTTTTCACATCCTCATAAATGCTGACATGATAAAATGTATGCAGTGCAGCAGGAATTTTGTGTAATATTGTGAGATTCAGGGAAATTATGGGAAGAATTAGCCATATGTGGAAACAAACCAGTAGTTGTTTACTTCAGGAAAAACAACAGCAACAACTCAAGCTATGGTCGTTGTGCCCGTAAGATGCAATTGAGACTATCATTTACAGTAACAAGTAGTGTGACTACGGAGAATTGCTTTCACCAAAGAGCATGAGGCAACTATAATGAATCAGTGGGCTGGGAAGGTGAAAGGCTTGGTGGGATGCAAGCTAAGAGGTCCTCTCCTGATAGCGGGGGTCAGGAAACTTAAGTCAGCCTGAGCTGCATACAATTAGTCCCATAGCATATTCTGTATAAGTATGGAAACATGACTGTTCCAAGCAGAAAATGAAAATAAATCAAGAAAACGGATCAAAACTAGGTGCCTCTGTAAACATAAAAGGTTAGCCACAGAGGTAGGACAAAGAAACTCTGGTTTCCCTCTGAAACTCTTGCTGAAGTGTGCACTGCCATTAAGCATCCTTGAGAAGTGGAATTGGGCTTAAAAGCTGAAGGAAGAGTTGGTTTCGATTAACTTTAACACATTGAATGTCGTTATTGTTTTATTCAAAATCCAAGCAACTCCTTTCCTATGCTGAAAAGCTGCCCTTAAAGATGTGGAATTACTTCTTGGCATCAGATCTGACAGCCCGTGGCTGACGCAGAGGGCGTCTTCGGCTCAAGGCTCCTGCCCTCTGATCTCTGAGGTTAGGGTCAGGTGGGTGCTGCCACTGTAGCAGGAGAGCTGACTGGACCCCACCGTGGCCTGCGCTGGGCACCATAAGGTGGGTGGGTTCGCCAGTTGGTGCTGAGCCTGCTTGGCCCACGTGCTTGCTTCGTAAACCCAGGGCACTGGGGAAACACTAAGTCCAATTGGCTGGCACTATGAAAATGCTTAACTGAACCATGTGGGACCCCTCTACGCTTACTGTGCTTCTGTACTTTGACGTCTGCCCCAACATAACCCGCTCCTTTTTCTTCTGTGGAGAGATTAACAGCAAGTTTGTCTACCTGGCATGGGAAGTAGAACCTAGATGTAGCAGAGACTTTTGCAGAAGTACTAAGAATTGGTTTTATCCTCTCTGCAGCTGCCCAACCTCTACTAACTGGGTACATATGGGCCCAGGAGTGGAGTCTATAATGCGAGCTTCCATCCAGCCCAAAATGCCAACAGGGAAACTAACCTGATAAATTATACAATCCCTGACCCCAGCTATGAGAGCTAGCTAAGAGGTTGTCAAATTGTTGTTCAAATTCATGGTAGGGAAATGAATCCAGGAACGACAGTATTGTTTAAGAAGGTTTTGTCATGTCCTGTATCAAGATCCCTATCTGAAGCCACCATAGTTTCCTTTGGTGTCCCTGGGGTCCCAATTCAATAGGCTCCCGATGACCCCCCTCCCTAACACCAGACCCAGTTAACAACACCTGTCATGTCTGCCAAGCAGCAGACCCTAAATTGGGAAATGCATGTTGGCTCTGTGTGTCCTCTTTCCTCTCTCAAATCATGCCTAGGCTTGACCCTAAACAGCATCAGCCCTAGCTCTATTGCTATCCATGGTCATCTCTTACTCTAGTCCCACCCAACAGAGGTGTGGGAGAATGCCACCTGCCTCCTGAGTTCCTCTATGAGACCAAACATCACAGCTGACTCTATAGATACTCTGATTCCTGCTTCAGGTCCCTGATGGCCCTTTCTGGAACCTTCTTTATTTTCTGTAATGGGTCCATTGGATCTTTTGAGCCCCAAAATGAGTCTCTGTGTACCTGCCTATCTCCTGCTTTACCTCTCTACTCAGGTCAAGAGGGCCTCACATAGGTACAACAGCTCAACCCTACATGTGACCTGGGGATACTGCCAATCTTGGCTAGGATACAAGCTTACCCTGGGTGCCTCTGCCATGCACATGGACCAAAAATGATAGTCCCAGCTGGGGACACAAATAGAGTATGACTTCAGAGCAGTTCAAGGGACTCTTGATACAAAACCAGATAGATTCTCTAGCTGCAATAGTTCTCCCAGATTGCAGCACTCTAGGCCTCCTCACTGCTCAACAGGAAGGCACATTGGAAAAAGAAAGCTGCTATTATGCTAAGTCTGATGGTGTTAGGGAAACTGCTCACCAGCTTCGAGAAGGGATAAGCTAGAAGGGCCCAAGACAGACAGACAGACAGGCAGGCAGGCAGACAGACAGGCAGACAGACAGACAGGCTTTGAGCAGTGGAGCTCCCTAGAAAGCTGGGGGCTATGGTTGCAATCTCTATTAAGACTGCTAACAGGCCTCCTCCTCCTCCTCCAAATAAGACCTCACAGTTGGCTCACCTCCTTCATTACAAAACCAATAAACAGCATCAGCCTTCAGGTGACTCTCGATCAGGTCCTAAATGCCAACATCTCTGAAAATGATTTTTCTGATGAACTAAAGTAGGAGGAAATGAAGGCGAATTAAAATTCATGTAAAGGCCCACCAAGAAGGCCTGCCAAAACTTAGCAACATGTCCAAGGAATAATAGAATACTTATCCCTTTGTGTATCTCCCATCTTTATTTTCTTTGTGTAACTGAAGGCCTTGCAATGTAACCTGAGATGTTTAAACTCCTTGGAAACCCTGGTATCACTCAACCCTCCAATCATAATACACTAAATCTGCTGCTGTCCCTCCCACTTGCTCTCCCCTTACAGGCCCTGATATCCTGCTGGGTGGGATTCTGAGTCTTTGCACGTGACCCTGTTAGGCCCACTGGGATAATAATTGCTGTCCCCTAGACCTCCTTGGTGATGTGTCTTCCTTCGTCCAGTCTTTTGCTGTAGCAGTTACAGTAATGAAAGCAATGCAGCTAAAAAATAACAAAATTGATACAATGATCTAACCTCAAAAGTCACAAAACGTCACTTCTGCCAGTATTTGTTTGTTAGAAGTGAGGCACTAGCCTGGGTCATTTTCAAAGAAAGGGGATTAGGTGCTACACTTGGAATCTCAGGACAGAAAATGGGAACAATCCCTGCAGTGTAAGTTTTGGTTATTTTCAGGTATAGTTAAAGAAGCACTTTCTATAAGGAGGCTGTGTCTACCCTGACCCAAGTCTCCTCAGCTCTCCTTCATACGCTCCTCTCCTATCCTTCCTGGTCGTCACACACATCCCCTTGTCATACACCACTTCTCACGTTCTGGCAATAGTACCCAGCAACATCACCTCAGCACTGTCTAGACAGTCGTATCCTCGGGCCCCACCCACTGACTGAAGTGGAAATCGTGGGAGGGGGCTCAGAAATCCATGCCTTCTCAAGTTCTCCAGATGATCCTGGCGCTCCTCCCATTTGGGAACCCCGTTTTGCTTCCGTGCAGTTGCCCACTTGCTGTTGGGATCCCTCTGCGGAGGTTAGCTCCACGGACGAAGCCTGCACTGGCCCTGTCCAGCAGGGTATTTGTCAAGCTCATGATTCTGTTTGGGGAAATGCAAAAGACAAATAGGAATGCGGGAGACAGATGAGAGAGACAGATGCTGGTGTCAGTCCGCCGCCTTCCTCTTGCCCCTTCGCTCCACTCACCTCACAAGCCAGTCACAGTAGAGCTTTCACCTTTTGCTTTTGGCTTGCTTGCCTGTTTTTTTTTTTTTTTTTGTATAGCCTAGAATTTTGTTGCCTTCCAAATAAAATAGCCTCTGCAGAAGCCAGCGGTCCTGTGGGAAAGTCAAGAGCCCAGCAAGAGACAAGTAAGGCAACAGCCAGTGGTAAAGGTTAGGCTGCGGCTGCAGGCTTCAGCTGCATTCACTGTGTTCCTCCCTGTCTACATCCTCTGCCCTACTTTCTTTCTCTCAATCATCCATGTCTTGACATGCCCATCTTGTGTGGTTATTTCCATGAATGGACTTAGGTAGAAACTTAGTTTGTTAAGTAAGGCAAAATATTCACTGCCTAATTTTGGTTTATGGTTTCTGAGGAGCAGGCTCCCCTCATGGATATGGAGGTGACCTCTCCATTTCCACAGAGGCTGCCATTCCTGTTGTCTTTCACATACACAAGATGGCAACCTATGGCAGCCTGTGGTGCAGGAGGGCCTCTCTCTGCTTCTTCCTTAAAGGGGTCTGTGCTACTGCACTCAGGGCTGTTGACAGACAGTGGCAGGAGTGCTGTCAGGGGTGAACGACAGAGCCTGTCACCAAAGCCAGGTGGAAAACTTCCCTCTGAGAGATTCCAGATGGGTGAAGCAAGCTGGATCCCATATGCCCAATAATCTAGCTCAGGGGTTGGTGTACTATTGCTTGTAACCTTGTGTTTATAAATAAAGATTTATTGGAACACAGTTATGCCTCTTCTTTTCTATTATTTTCTTTGGCTTCTTTAGTACTATAACGGCAGAATTAAGTAGTTGTGACAAATGATGTCTGGTCCATAAAGTTTAAGTATTTAAAAATATTTACTATTTGGCCCTTTACCAAATTTGCCATCCCCCGTGCTAATGGAATGTTGACCTTCCTCCATTTTCAGCAGTGTCTGCTTGTGTTTAAGGAATCCAGCTTGATTTCATCTATGCTAGTGGACTTAAATCTTTTTTAAAACTTTTTGCTTAGAACTAATTTCAAATACAGAAAGGTTGTGTAGTACAAAGAATATCATAGACCTTTTACCAGATGCTCGTTAGTAACATTTTCTTCTTTTTTCTTTATAATTTGTACTTATTTGCTATATACATATATGCTGTTTTATTTTATATTTAATGCCCATTTTTAAATAATTTTTTAATAATGTCTATCAAAACCATTTCATTTACATTAACAGCCTACCTAAGCATTAGAATACTGTCTTGTGTGACCAAGTACAGTTTTTAGCTTTAGTAAAATTAATATTGAGGCAATAGGGCTGACAAGATAGCTCAGTGGACTAATCACCTGCTTTAGCAAGCATAGAGACCAGGGTTTGATGCCCAGTCCCACATGCCACGCCGGCCCTGCCCTCAGGGTACACTGAGCTTGTGACAGAGTCTGGGTATAGTGGTATATGCCTATAATCCCAGCACTGGGGAGGCTGAAAACAGGAAGGTCACTACAAGTCCAGTCTGTAGTGAGACCCTGTGCCAAATACGCAAATGAACAAAAAATATTGATGCAATAATTTTATCTATTTTACCATCCAATTCCAGGGGATGTTCTTTCTTGAATTTCCCAGCATCGATATAAGGTTTAGGGACAAGAACTGCATTTAGTTACTATAAATTACATTTAGTTCCTTCCAGATTTAAAAAATATATTTTGTTTAACCTTATTCAAAATCATATCATTTTGCTGTATAGAAAGCAATTCAACATTTTTCACACATTTATATATTTTGATCAACTCTATATTTTGCTATTATATCCCCCTTATTCTTGTTTAATAATAGTGCTCATATTTTTATGTCATCCTTTTAGGTTTCATATAGTAAAGAAAACATATATTTGCCTTTCTGAGACTGCTTATTTATTTCACAATGATTTTCAGTTCTGTGTATATGGCCTAATTTAATTCTGAAATTTATAGCTAGTGTTCACCTACCATATTTTATCTTTGCCTCTGCCGATGGCCACCTAGGCTGGTTCATATGTTGGCTACTGTGAATTCTGCTGCAGTAAACATGGGTATTCAGGCAACCCTATGGATGCTGACTATAATTCCTGCGGGTATACCTTAAGTAGTGCAATCGTTGGGTCGTGTGATATAAACTTCAGTATTTTGAAGTTGAAGTCTATTAAACAATGAAGGAGTTCCATTATAGATCATATCTCAGGAAAAACCTTAAGGGACTGGAAACCTTCCCTTCAGTCCCTTAGAGGTTGTAACTGGGGTGTACCTCGGAATAGTAAAACTATTCAGATACAAATCCATGGAGCAGAGCTTCTAGAAAGTCAGGGTCTACAGCTGTCAGTCTTATTCTCTGACGGTGGCGGCAGCGCCACACGTTTGGAGACTGTGAGTAACCAGCTGGCCCCAGGTGAAGATTTCCAGCTGCACCGTTCTACTCTGGCTGTGATGGGCCAGAGGTTCTTTCCATGATGGACTCCACCTAGACTTTTCCATCTTCCTGAAAATTTGGAGTTTAAGCAGGAACCTAGAGCCAAATGTGTAGATGGGAATGCTATAGATCTGGGAAAGATTAGAGCCTGGAAATGTAATAAGGATCAAATATGCATGACAAGCTAAATGTGATTATACCAATGAAAGCTGCCATTAAAAGCACAATTAGTGACCCTTATAAAATAAAAACAGAAAGATACGTTTTGTTTGCCTAAATAGATTAAATAAAAAATGAGTTCCTGCTAGACACAATTAAGCTTGATGTGGTGTATGTGCCTAACACCTGCCCAGGCAATCTTGTAGGAAGATATTCGTTCATTTAAATGTTCATTCATTTTTTTCAACAGTGATTTATTGAGAATGTATTGCGCACTAAGTGTTGCTGTGGATAGAAAAGTGAATCACACATTTCTCGGTAAACTGGAAAGCGCCATTTGGTTCTTTTAAAGAATTTGGGCTTATCTTTCAGCAAAAATAATCCCCACAGGCGCTGACCTGGACCAAGAGATGCAGGTGGAAATGTGGAGCTTTCTGAGGAGTGGCAGTGGTGCTCTGGAAAACGTGAAACTTGGCCACTGTTTGTGGCTGAACTGAGAACATTGGTAAAAGGTTTAAGACTCTAACGACTCTACCAGAACAACCAGCCTGACAATGAGTAATATGCAGTTTGATGTGAAAATTAGAAAACTGGCAGACGAAGCTGTGAGAGGGAAATTGGATTTCCAGAGAGACGAATGGGAGGCCATGCGGCTGAATAGAGTTCATAAGATGCAAACGCATGCAGGGGAGTCGCAACCCTCTCTCCTTCCCAGAGTGCAAAATAAGTCCCTGCGCAGCATGCCCGTTATTTATTTATTTATGGGTGGAAAGGGGGAGTTCTGTGGCCCTGGTGTTTATTATCACAATGGATGGATTCAATATCAAGCAATGATGTGTTCAAAATGAAAGTCACATCATTAAATGTCACAGGCATTTATTAACACAGTTTCCTCCTTTGCTGAGTAAAATAGGCATTATCTCCGCGGTCCTGCAGGACTCTCTCTTGCAGTTTTTTCTTTTGTCTGTCTGTGGTGGGGGTCTGTGTTTCTGGGAGGCGGCTTGGCAGGAAGCAAATTTGGGAAAAGCAGAAATCCACAGGGGAATGTGGCGGGGGAAGAAAAGCTCCTGGGTGGTGGTTCCAACAAAGAGAACTCCGCACCTGGGAGCCTGACTGTAGACGGTTAACTTCCTGCTCTCCTCAGCTCCCCATCCGCTGTCGCATTAGCTCATCCATTTTGTTTCCTGTCCTTTTTCTCCTCTCACTGCGTATTAATTGACATCCTTCTCCTGAGCTATATCTTCTAACCTGACAGTGTGCGGAGAAGCAGCAACCTTGGTCTTCCAGGGCTCCCTGAATCGCCCCACGCCCATGTTAATAAAGCCGGCACAGTCTTGAATACCCAAACTCAAACCACACGAGTCCATATGACTGCACTGGAACCTCTGCTCCAGGCAGAGGAGAGGACTTGCCCCCAGGGACTTTGACTATTTCATTGGATCAAATGAAACATGATGTCTGGAAGCCTCTCGCCTTTTAAGCTAAGAACTAAAAAATTGCTATCAGGCCAATAATAGGCACTGTCATATGCATGCATTGCATCTCAAGGGGCTTTTGAAATTATGCAATATGTAAGTGGTTAATTGTTCTTCACACTCCTGACATTGCAAATGAAGGCTAAGGTTAGGGAGGAGCCCATCTGTGATTGGGATGATTGGCAGGAGCCCACGTGAGAGCATCCTTGAAGACTGAAGTAGTCTCCTTTCTGGCTATCCACATAGGCCTGGAAGACTACAGCTTCTAGATAGCCCATTGTAAGAGTGCTGCAGGCAGCTGAGTTAGATAGAAATATTGTAGGCAGTCAGACGGTCAGGCCCTCAGAAGAAGTCAGTACAGAAGACAAGACATCTTACAGTTGCAGGAGACACAGACGCTCCCACTGTGGGCCAGAGCTCAAGACCAAAGATCAAACAAATGCTATCCTCCCTAAAGATAAGAATCCAGAATTGATCATCACCTTTCCAAAGCCAAGAAGAGTCGCTAACTCAACCCCTATGGGATAAGCCCCTATTCTACATTCATGCTTGCTTGGTAACAGACTCACTTTCCCAGGTGGTTCTGGAGCTAATCGATTTTACCTGAGTCACTGTGCTTGTAACCTTATTGGCTGACCATAGCTTTGTCCCACCTCATGCCCACCTAGTGAGTTCCCATGTTTCCCACCTTAGACTTGCCTCACTTTGTGGTTTTGCCCTATAAAATCCCTTGAGAAGGTAGGGTCCTGGGCAACCCAGATGAGCAGGCCCTCCTCTGTTCCCCTCTCAGACAGAAGCTTTCTTTCCCCCTGTAAATATATTCTGCTCTTAACCTCCACTGTTCCTAAAATTCATTCTTCAGTTTTAGAGAGCATGAACTCGTCCTAGTATCTTGTGGGTTGGGAGTTCCATTCCTCCTATATGAAGAGAATGGCATCGTCCTTTGTCTGAGTTCCCAGAGCACACAATAGTTTCACAAATGAATTACAATTATAATGTGAGAGAAAACTAAATATTGTATGAAGCCTGAAATATCACTTAATTTTTTCTGTAACATAGCAAATCCTGATACATTCACACCTAGTAGGTTTCTCTTTCAATCTATCTCACTGGCCAAATCTAAATTATATGGTCACCCAGAGCTGTAGGGAAAGTTGGGGGAAAATGGAAGAGGATTGCTAATTTGATCTATCTCCTGGGGCAGTTTCCTTGAAATTGAGATTCCATTGCAAGAAAGATATCTTGGCACTTGGGAGGCTGAGGCAGAAGGATCATTGTGAGTTTGAGGCCAGCCTGGGCCACAAAGTAAGCTCAAGGCCAGCCTGAACTGCATAGGGAGGCCCTGGAGAGAGAGAGAGAGAGAGAGAGAGAGAGAGAGAGAGAGAGAGAGAGAGAGAGAGAGAGAGAGAGGGAGAGAGCTGGGTGTGTCAAATCAGCAGACACTATTCAGGCTAATGAGGAAGATGCCAAAAAGGCAGAGGTGGGTATGGTATTCAGGTATTTGTATAATTCTGTGCCTCCGATTAAATGTCCTAGAAACAGCTGATCCTGGGAGGCTTCTTCTCCCTCTGAGCTGTCAAGATGCCTGGTTAAGTGACTGTTAAAAAGCTTCTGCCTCTTCCCTCTGGCCTCCCACTGCCCAAGGAGCTGCCCTTGAGGTAGGGAGGGAAGTGATCCCACGATGGCTTGACAGACTTTTCCTAGAGAGGTTATGAGGCTGAACAGATTTGTGTTTGAAAAGGGCTTTGAGGCTCTGCCTTGAAAGGCAGCACAGAAGTGCAAATGCCTGCAGTTCATGGGCCGGCTGAATGGAACAGAGACCAAATTGCTTTAAACTAGAATTTCAGGGCTTGGGGCTGGTGTCTGCTGGGTGCATAATGGCATTTTGAAACCACTTTCTTCTGTGAAAAGTGCTATCTGGTCTCCTTTGAGCTCCTCACCCAAGTTAACACAGTGTTGGCGGCGGGCCTGGGGTTCATCAGCTCTACAGCAGACCTTTGTGTAAACTCACCTCTTCCACCGTTCAACAATCTCAAGCCTTTCCTGTTTTGGAGAAGCTGAGCCCTATCAAGCAGACCTAGGGATTGGCTGTAGAGGAGCAGGAAAGGCGCTCTCTGGGATAACGGTCTAAACCTCCTCCTCCAAAGCCTACCTGCAAGTTTGTTAAAAGCGCACATTTCCTGGCCTGGCTTGAGGCTGTTGTTCTGGCATCTTCAAGTGTGATTTTTAAGAATTTGCACATTTTTTTTTTCAAGCTTGGGAATAACTGCCCAGAAGGCTGCTCCAGAAAGTTAACTTAAATGACGCGTGAATTACGGGCAATCATCGTGTGCGGGCCCTGCGTTTAGAGTTCTCAAAACACCAGGAGATGCTGCAATCCTCGGCACTCCTCTCTTTCCAGAGGAGAGGACTTGGCCAAGGAGCTCAGGGACCCAGCTCCTACCCTTGCACCCCAGCATGACCGAGATCTTCGTTTCCCCTCCCAGAGGACTGAAGCTTTCAAATTTCAGAGCAAGTATTCAGCAGAATGACTCCAGCAGCGCTGCCTCTGGTGGCAGAATTGATGGAAGGCTATTTACCTGGCGCTGGGGCATTGCCTTTTTGACAATTCAATGGCCCCTTTTGGGTTCATCCAAATGGCACTTGTTGTCGAAGTCAATAGTGCTTACAATTTAATTTCATCTGCTTGCAAACAATCGCTTTCATTAGGGGAAGGGACCATGATAAGATTCTCCCAGCCATGCAGTTTCATTTTCTACAGTGGCAAAGCATAAGTACCCTGCTTTCTGCAGAGAGCGGGACCCCGCCCACTGCACCCCAACTGCCCACAATGAGGTAGCAAGTGTCTGGGTGTGAGAGGATGACAGGGGTGCGAAGGGGCCACATGCACACCGTATTTCTAGGAGGTGATTCTGTCTTTACCTTCTCCAAGCTGCTGTCAGCTGTCTCCTTGCAGCTAATCACCGCGCTCTGTGAAATCGGAAGCTTCCATTACCCAGATGACAAGGAGATAGCCTTTTCATCTCTTGCACAGGAGCTGTGGCATGGACAGGAGGGACTCTTTCTGTTTTCTAACTCTGAGCTAAGTGGACACTGGTTCAGCAATAAAGGTGACAGTGATGATCGTATTTCCTGTAATGGCAACGCTAGTAGTGGTTAGTACTTTTACTGTACTAGTTGCCTTGCACAATTTATTTAGTTCTCACAACAGATCTTGGGATGAAATGTTCATGCCCATTTCACAGAGGAGGACGCTGAACTGAGCTAGAAGCACGCTCGAGCTCACATGCCTGCCTTCCCTATCGCTCTGGTGTTACGTATGCTCCAAACGAGTCTCAGTAATAAGATAAAAACCGCATTCTTTCTTTAACCTCTGTGGATCAGAACTATATCCATGACAACCACAAAGGATCACACATTACAGCTGGACTACTGAGAACGTTTAAACATTCCTTTTTTTTTTTTTCTTTTCTCCTCCAGGGGATTTCTTAGACCAAGTGGTGGAAGGATACTTTGGAGACTTCATTTTCTCTTATGAGTGATAGGTGATAGGGTACATGCATGTGTTTGCATGTTCTGTCAATACAGGGGCTGACGGGTGACCTGCTTTTTATTAAAGTGCTAGCTTTCACAGGGAGTTGGGGTTATGAGTGGTGCTTTGGGAAAGCAGATAACAAGGCTGGACTCAAGAATGTAGAAGGCGATTTCAAGTTCTTTGCCCTGAGATGAACACGCTAATAGGAAGATACTGATGGAAAAGAAAGATAACCAGAGTGTGGAGCGGCCAGCTTGGGCAGAAACAAGCAAACCTCAGCGTTTGCACCTCTCCCTCGTGGCTATTGCCAGAACCATGTGGCTCGCTCAGGTGACTCGGAAAGCCAGGAGCACTGTCTGCTTCACAGGCAGAGCTCATGCAGTGGGTGACAGGGGTGAGGGAAGAGCTACACCCGTTTCCTGCTGTCTGGTGGCAAGCACATTCCGTGGGGATTGTCAGTCTTCCCAGTGGGAAGGAGCCACAGTTAGAACAAGAATACTCTCGTCATCGTTAGCCTGTGCCCGGCTTTTTTAATTGCACTGTCTCCCTTTTACCATCCCCCAAATAAGCCACTGCTACCCAGCGTCTCAGGGCTTGCTTTTGGAGGAATCAACTTAAAACCAGAAGGGAATGATTAGCCCTGCCGAGAAGTGCATGAGGACCCAGCCGGGAAGGGTTTTCTTTGATTTAGAAACTTTTGCTATGGCAGCGGGGTGAGCATGACTAGCATTTGGAGGAGAAATGTAGCGCGTGTCACTGCCTGCACGTAAGGAACGGGCTGGTCAGCTTGGAGGACCACTAGCAGTCGGTACTGCTGCCCAGCATAAAACCTTGGGGCCCGGTGGGATGGCTCAGTGGTCTAAAGCGCTTGCTTGGTAAAGCTTGGGCGCCTTCAGGGACCTCGGTTCGATCCCCGGCACCACATGCTGCGCCAGCCCTGCCCTTGGGGTGGGCTGAGCAGGCCATAAAAATAAATAAAAGTTCGGGAAAAAGAAAAAAAATAATAAAATAAAATAAATCTTTAAAAAAAAAAGAAAACTTTCATGGGCATCGCAGCAGAGAGGAGCCCCACAGCCACAGGGTGTAGGAAAGCGGGAATGAGCAGAGGAGCTAGGTTTAAGGTGGCTCCCGCGGAAGGGAAGCAGAGTCCCAGAGGACTCGTTGGGACCACACCCTGGTGGGGAAGCCAAGCTTACCAGATCTGTGACTAAAAATGCTGTGGATGGGCGAAGTCACAGGGAGATAGACAAGAAGCCTGATAGAGGTTTCTCTCTAATCCCGACAACAGGAATAAATACTAAGTTCGTGCAAATTAGGCAGGGCAGATTTTTTTTTTTTTTTTTTTTTTTTTTTTTTTTTTTTTTTTTTTTTTTTTTTTTTTTTTTTTTTTTTTTTTTTTTTTTTTTTTTTTTTTTTTTTTTTTTTTTTTTTTTTTTTTTTTTTTTTTTTTTTTTTTTTTTTTTTTTTTTGAGACAGGGTCTCACTATGCTGTTCAGACTGGCCTTGTGCTCACTTTTGTAGCCCAGGCTGGTCTTGAACTCACATCGATCCTCCTGCCTCAGCCTCCCAAGTGCTGGGATTACAGGCGTGTGCCACCATGCCCGGCTAGCTACAGTATTTTAAATTTCCTCCTGGTCACCTGTCCTATGTCTCCAGGAATACACTCTTGGAGATTCAGGTGATAAATACCTCCATGCACAGGCGTAGAAGGAAGCACTAATTCCTGGAGATACTGAGTGGCTTAGAGAAAGGAATTAATTTGTAATCTGTCTTGTATTTCTTTTCCCCATTACCAGTCCTTGACCAATGTTGTGCATACAATACACAACTCACACACACACACACAGCCACACCCACCCACTCTCCCACATCAGAAACACAGAGCTCCTGTCATAGAGCACAGATCTTCTCCAATTCTCTTGCTCATCGTGGGGCTCACTTTGTAGGAGAACGCAGCATGGCAGGCCTTCCCTAGGGGGCATTTTTGCTTGTCAGACAACAGCAGAGGCGTCTCTGGGATTGGTTCTCCACCTGCATTTTTTTTTTTTTTATTTTGAATGCCTGGATGTGTGGCCGCATCAGCGCCAACTGTCCTCCCCTGCCTTACCTCTCAGCCTCCTCCCCACTCCTGTGAACATTGAACATCCGGCTCCTCGGTGCTGTCGAGCCTATTAAATTAGCTTAGACAGCAGGTGGGCACTAAAGAAATTGGAAAACAACAGCTGCTGTAAGTCACGGTGCACCGTGAACTCCTGTGAAGGGGATGTGAGCTCTGGGCTTCCATTCAGCGTGGGACCACCTTACACTCTATAGCCCCAGAAACACCCAGTGCCAGCTCCAAATGGCCATAGCAGGAAGAAAGAATGCTGAGCTCCCTTGGCAACCCTCCCGCCCTGTCTCCACATGGAGCCAACCCTGGAAGGTTATTTTAGGCAGTGTGTGTTGGCGCAGCTATGTGAACTCCTGTGCAGATTATAAGAGTGGCTACGAGGTGATGCTCTTGTCTCCCATTGGTGTCAGAATTAAGGGGTTCACAGTTTGCAAAGATGCAGATGATATGGAGTAAAGCTGGGAGGACAGAAATGATGAAAAGGGCCAGTGCTAGCTGAGCGACCACCTATAGGCTAGATGCCATGTTTTACCTACAGCGTTTATGTGTCAAGTTTCCTGACAACACTGATTTAATTACTATACTTGTTAGAACCTACCTGGCAAGGGTGAGGTCCTGAGTTCAATTCCTGGTGCAAAAAATACTACTGTAATTTATGTGTATTTACAAAGAAGACAAAAGTCAGCATTTCAATGTTGGCAGTGTCATTCCACAGCATGTCCTTTTCACGACTATGTTGGCATGCAGCTAAAATGGACGGTGATCGGGAATGTGGGTGGTGTGGGGGCTGTGGGGTGCGGGGGCTGTGTGGAGCAGGAAATAAGACATGTTGTCTTCATCCCTGGGAAGTACCAGAGTAGGCCCGAGACAGTTCAGTGGCGCTGAGTAGAGAGAACCACTACCTCCTCTTAGTTCTAGTTCAGGCGCCTGGGCAGGAGAGGGCTTGCCGGCTCTGCAGAAGGGATGCCGCCCACAGGACTCTCCTTGCTAAGGCTAACTGGTGTGGAGTAGGTGGTTGGCGAGAGGATGTAATCTCCCCACACCTTCAGAGCGGTTGGCCTGGGAGAAGATGGAACCGAAGCAGCAGCTGCAGCAGCACAGGGAGCAGCGGCGGAGGCTACACAGGGGATGGCCGCGTTTCTGTTGTTACTGCTAGCCGCTGACCACTCTGATGGGTCTCAAGATCCCCGTGCAAAGGGAATTACAGCCGAGATCTCCTTCTCTGAGTCCTTTAAATAAAAGTACAATGCCTCAGGGAATGGGGTGCCTCCCTGTGTCACCCAGTCGATCTTCTCAGCCTGGCTTGTGAGCTGTGTAAAGCACGTAGCTCCATTTCAGGCTTCTTGGTTAGATTTGGAGTTGAGCTATCTTTGCGGGAAGCTCCAGTGATTCTGACTTGCATGTGGAACTGACATCCACTGCAGAAAATTTTAAGCCCCCTCCAAAGCTGTGACTTTGGGATGATGTGGCGATCCTTGGAGTCACTTCCAGCCAATCACTCAGCCATCCTGTTAAAATTAGGTTTCATTCATACGAGGCTTCTGACAAGCTTCAGCAGCCTCGGGGCCTCAATAAAACTCAAGGTAATGTTCTGTGTGTACAAGGGTTTTCACCACAACGGGCCTCGCTCTGGTCAGATCCTCAGAGAAAGCTAGGACTGCTAGAGTGCAGAAGCTGTGCATGCTACTTTCTGGTGACTTCTCTGAGGCCATCTGTCTTCAATCTTTATAACAAAAAGTAGCACACTGATTTAGAGACATGCTTTTGGTTATATGGGTATTTCCAGGTATATGTGTGTGTGTGTGTGTGTGTGTGTGTGTGTGTGTATTGGTATGTTGATGGAGTAAAAATGACACTACCCAGAGAAACCACTCAAGGTGTCCATAAAATTTAGCTCAAATGATCTAATATCATGCCCATTAATAAATAATCATATCAGAAAGTGAGCAAAATGTATACATCACCATTTCTTTGAAGAAGATACACAGGCAGCAATGACAACCCATTCAGTGTCATTAACCATTAGGAAAATGCAAACTGAAACATGGTAAGAAATCACCTTGTACCCGCTGTACTGGCTAAAATAAGAAGTACTGACTGGGGACAGCGAGGATAAACTAGATGGATAATACTCTGAGAATGGAAATAGCTGTAGTCATTCATGAAGCTGTCTGGTTTTTATCAACCAAATGTGCAAATACTCTGTAGCCTAGCAATTGTACTCTTGTATATTTTCCCCAGAAAATTAAAATTTATGTTGACTCGCACATAAAATGTACTCGAACGTTAGTGATCACCTGACTCATGATACCCCCGAACTAGAGACAGCATAGACACCTTTCACTCGGTGAAGGATCAGATATAACATATTGTATCTTTACTATGGAATACAACTCAGAAATGAAAAGAATGTATTATCAATAGATAGAACACACTGGATGAAATGTCGGAAAACGTTGAGCAAAAATTGCAGTCCATATGTGCTATAGGATTCCATACATATAACATGTTTCGAAATGACAGAAGTATAGAAGTGAAAGAAGACTAAGTGGCTGCTGGGCACTGTGTGTGTGTGTGTGTGTGACAGTAAAAAGTGTCATGACAATCTTTGTGATGGGAGCGTGGCTTTCTCTCGACAGCGTCACTGTCGAGGTCCTAGTTGTGACACTGTACCATAGTTTCACAAGATGTCACCACTGGGGAAGCTAGATGAAGGGTGGTCTGGATAGAGGGTGGGCAGGGTCTCTCCATCATTTTTTGCTTGCATGCAGCAGCTCTGTGATGCTGGCTCAGTAGTCAGCCCAACCACCTCTCCTTAGTGTGTGTAAAGAGCCTGGGTCTCTGGAATCTCAGGCACTGTTTCTGCCCACTGCCTCCCTCAGTTTAAGTCCAACACTGTCTATTGCAAGTTAGAGTCAGGTTCCCCAAGTTAAGGGCTCCATCCAACAAGACTGCTCCAACTTCAAGTGCTAAGTGCACATCCAGGACCCCCATACTTCTTATACTTCCAGGCTTCCTACAATCCCTTCTTTGGGTTCAAAAATTTGCTAGAATGGTCTTACTATACTTGCTTAATTACAAAACACAGAAATCAGGAACATGCAGAAGGAAGAAATGAACGGGAGAGAGGCATGGAGCTTCTGTGCTACTCTTCTTGAAACTGAATGTGTTCACCAGGCCGGAGGCTCATCAAGTCTCATGATTTAAGGTTTTTATAATCTTAAAAATTACCCCACCCCCTTGTGGGAGGTCAGCGGCTAAGGCTGAAAGTCCTAACCCTCTAATCCTCTGATTTTTACAGTAACCAGCTGTATCCAGAAGTTGCCCAGGGGACTTTAAGTCCCTCATTAGCACAAACTCAAAGGCGATGGACAAGGGCTCTCATAAAGAACAAAACACAGCCCTATCACTCAGGATATCCTTGAGTTTTATGAGCTTTAGGCCAGGAACTGGGGACAAAGACCAGACATGCTTTTTTCCTTATATCACAGGGTCACATGGTCAGATGAAAGGCGTGTGCACATGTGTACATGCACAAAGCCTGGGCATCTATACAACTGCATATAGGCAGAAAGCTAGCATGGTGCACTGTTGCCTTCTGTTCTCACAAAAGCCTAATGAGGTTTGGTCTTATTAGCACTATTCTGTGATGAAGAACTGAAGTCTTGGGAAGTTAAAGTGAGTTGACTTCTGTTATAGAGCTAGACAGTACCACAGTTTATATTGAAACTACGGTTTGGGGGCCTTGGTTACCATGGTCCCTCCATCACATCATAGGGAGGCCTGCATCACTGGTTGCCTGGGTGGGGATGCTCACAGTCAGCAAGCAGGGGAAGGAAACCAATGGCTCTTTTGCTTCTTCTGAGCCCACGTTTAACCTGGTGGCTTGAAAGAAAGCAAAATCAAAGAAAAGCTGTGTCAGGGAGTCTTCGTGAAGTCAAAGGCAGACTTATTCCTGTGGCCTTCATCAGAACCTTTCCAGAAATCAGAAGGGCGGTTCTGGCTCACACTCCCTCTCCACCCACACCAGGTCAGCCCCTGGCTCTGTGTGTTAAAGAGAGTGCACAGCGGGGGTGGGCTGTGGGTACCCCTGCACATCACCAATCTGACTTGTCTGCCTCCCTTCCTCGGGCAGGGCTCTCAGACCCTTACCAGAGACCACAGGGTGCTTGGTGCCACAATCAGTGTAGAACAGACAGAAGAGGGTGACAACCTTGAGCTGCCTTTTCCAGAGTTCTTCTCCCATATCTGTTCTCTTTAACTAATAGAAAGGGAACTTGATAGAAAATATGAGAAAGACCAAGATGTAACAATATAGCAATCACTTAAAAATAAAGCGATAGCCATGTAACAGTTACACTTCAGAAAATGCAGGAACAAAGGAAAATCTCATGGTAAGGTTACTGAAAGAGTGATCAACAGAAAGGTTACACTGGTAAAAACATGGATTTAAAATTTCATTTCTGAGTACTATGCACTAGTCATCGAGCTGAGCATCTTACACGATGCTGTCCTTTAGCCCATTCAAGAAACGACAATGGGGTATGTTATGGTTCCCAAGTGACACACGAGAAATAAAGTCACAGAGAACTACTACCTTAATATTCCCTGGTCAGTACAGAGGAAGCCTATGCCAGCCCACTTTCTTGAAAACACTGTTTGACAATTGAAAACAATAGTGACAATGCCTAATAATAAAACATCTTCTTTATAGGTTTAGTGATAAAAGTTTTGTGACTTTTCAAATGCTGTGTGACAGCCAGACTTCTCAGAATGCTGGATGATGTGTTTTATAAACTTCAGTGATCTGCTAATCTAAGTGCACCTGTGCCAAGCTACCCCTAGAAATCCCTCAGTGAGTTGTTAGGGGCTCTTTTACTTAGGCAAAAACTGGAAGTCTCTGGAATTGGGGAGCTTTCTTAGGATCAAAATGACATGCGTTGGGTGTATTTTGAGCCATCAGAAAAGTCTGTAGAGCCTCAGTTTAACCTTTGAGGAAATCTTGATGTGTGAGACCTAATCAGAACTTCTGGATAGGTCTCTTCCTGTGTTGCAGTCTCTGGTGAGTTCCTTAGCACTGGGTAAACTCAAACGTGCAGAAATCCAGGTCTGCAGGAACTGGCATAGTTTACAGAAACAAAAGAAAACGAACACAGGCAGTGGAACTAAGCTGCCCACTGCAAGGATCGAAGGGTCCCGCCCGTCTCCCTCAGGACCCTAACTTAGGGTCAAGTCTGTGAATGCCCACGATGACCCTTTCAGGCCTAAAGCTGGGAAAGCCCTTGGGTTTGTATGGCTGAGAAGGGCCCAGGGATAATGCGTCATCAATAACTTTATGTTTTCCCCAATGTCTGGAGAGGGAGGCCCTTTAGACACCCAATATTTAAATATAGGTGGTTTCAGGCACTTGTTACAAGGGGGTTTAAGTAATGAAAAAAAAATCGAATTTTTTTTTACATCCACCATTTCCCAATTGTAATTATATTTCTGAAATCCCTTTATAATTATTTTTTTTAAAAGTCTTCTGTATTAGCATATTTAATCTAGATTGTTTAATTGGATGGTAGTTTGCTCAGATTAGAGATAAATTTCTCATGTGACTCTCAGAAAAGACTGCCTTATACTCTGAGAGAACAAACAGAAAAACCAAAAACCAAGGCAAAGTGAAACAGAATAAAACAAAACACAATAAGGAGGAGGAGGAGGAAGGGCAGAGGAAGAGGAAGGGGAGAGGGAGGATCGCACAGACCTAGCAGGCACAGGCAGGGGTTCACATTCTGATCTCAGCTGTCCCCAGAGAAGGCTTGATCCCCACGACGGCAGCATTCAGAGGCGAGGCCTTGGTGTGGCTAGATCAAGAGGCCCTAACCTCACTGGTGGGTTAAACCATTTGTGGATTCATAATTTCATGGGTTATTGGCAGGTGGTGGAAACTTATGGGGGAGTGACTATTTGGAGACAGTGGGTCCTTGATGTGTACCTTTGAAGGGCATGTTTTATCCTTGGCTCCCTCTGTTTTCTCTCTCCCCTCTGTCTTCTTTTCCCCTCCATCTTCTCTTCTCTTTCCTCTACTTCTCATTCATCACAAGGCGAACAGCTTTGCTTCACAGAGGAAGTAACCTGGCATTTTTCAAGTACTGAAGGAAAAGACCCATTAGCTAAGGATTTTAAATCCAGCAGAAATATCCTTCCTTCATGAAGGAAAAATTAAGGACACTCTCAGGTGAAAACAAACTAAAATAATTTGCCACCAGAAATCCTACTCCAAAAAAGTGGAGAAACCTTCTTTTACAGAGTCTTCTGAAATGTCTTGGACTATAGAAGCAAAACCTATAATGCTTTCTGAAGTCCTAAAAGTTCTGTCTCATGTGGTTAAGAACTATTTTAGGCTACTTCAGTAGATCATCCAGGGGGAGATGTGAAGGCTTTGAGGTTGTTACTTGACCACGTAAAATCCAGGAGACAGCAGTAGTGTCGGAGGACCAAGCATGGTCTAGGTCTTTTCAACGTGGTACCTCAGCACAAGGGACAGGGCTTTATGCTCTAAAAATATATTTTTTGGCACAAAAAAATCTTAAGGTCACAACTAAGTATATCTATTCTTCCTAATAACCTACCTATTAGGCAGTTTCCTCCTTACAGGGGCCTTGGACTTCCCCTCAATGGTGTCTAGTGTGTCCTTAAGAAAGTACCGCTGTTTGAGCTAGAGAAATAAAAGTCCTTAGAAGAGTTGGTGTTAGCACACAAGTACTGGTCAGGCCTGCTCAGGAGCTAATGCCCCTGCACAGGGAGAACTTCTCAGAATCGTTCAGAGGTTGTGTGCAGAAGCCCACTGCTGGTTTACTCTGGTCCAGGGTATGCTGCCTCAGTTCACACTCACTTTCTTTACTTTGAAACAGCTTTGGCTTTTATGAAGGCCATCTTCCTTCCTTCTCATACTTTACAGTTTTCTTATTTTTAACACATACATCTCAAAACAGATTTTTCTTTTGAAAGAACGGATTTTTGGGGGGCAAGAAAACAGACCAGGGAAAAGTATAGGGGGGTTTTATTAACTGTGCTATAGTTGCCACACAGAAATATGGAGAATGCCCTGTGCAGAGCAGTACAGGAAAGACTTGAAGACTGAGGGATTCCCTTGTCAGGGTAGGAGATCCCTTCGCCGGTGTTTGAAATCTAAGTTCCAGCCCTTGGTCTTGGAGCCATCACTGGGTTTGTGGACAGCGCCACACCATACTGTTAAAGCCATCAGTGTGACTTTTTGTGGAGTCTGCCTGGAATTCTCACTTTCTGATGTGAATTAGAAGCGTCCTCCCTGGTTCGAAAGCACAGAGAACTTTTTAGCCCTAATAACCTGATTAGGGACCCTCTTGTCCTGGTGGTAGGGCTTCCAAGTTTCTTCTGGGCTAAAACAGACATTTGCTGGAAAGTACCTGGATGGGTTAGCAAGACTCTTCCAGAGATAGCTGGGGCAAAGAGAAGTAGAAGAAACTAAACTGAAAATGAACATTCCTGTTGTGTAGTGAAAGCTACCTTTAGAATCTTTTGGTCAGGTCCTTCTGAGATTAAAAAGAATTAGGCAGTCAGGGTCCTGGGTTCAAGTCACTGACAGGCCATAAGACTTTGAACAATTCCCTTAAATCTGAAACTCAGCTTTAGAATATGTGACATGACAGGGGCCACAGATGTGTGGTGGGCAGTCCTGAGTGGCTATGGCAGGGCTGCTTGGGGAACGTAGGCACCATGCTTTCTCCTGAATCCTGTCAGCATGTGCTCCTGGTTCCAAGTGTTGTAGCGTAGACTTAGGGGTTTCCAGGCCTCTGGTCTTTTACTTTGATGGGTGGCAGAAAAGAGGAAAAGGGGAGGAGGGCAAGGCCAGATCACGCTGAAGATTCAGCTCCTTGCAGTGCATCAGCTTAAAGGAAGCATGTCAGCTGGAGAGGGGCAAGGAAATGCAATTCTTTTGCTCACTGAATTCTGCACCCAGGTGTACATGCATGCTGTCTGGAAGGACAGCAGTGGGGAGGTGGCAATGGGTAGACCACGTGCAGTTTCTTCTGCGACTGTCCAGCCAGGAAGATGGTAGCAAGTAGCCATCAAGGGGTATGTGTGCGGCGTGTTGTGCAAGAGAGGGCGAGTTACTTTTCTTATGGCAACTTGGCATTTTGATTTTTATTCTCCCAGCTGAGCATGGACATATTTTGCCTGCAGAAGGGACTGATTCCAGGCTCTGCTTGGTCCATTGTGGAAGATCAAAGGTTTACATGGAAAACAAACAACCCAGCGAGCCACTGGAGACACACAATAAATCGCTGCTGGGTTGTGGGTAGCGGCAAAGTTGCTCTGAGCAATAGTGCTTGTCTTTCTTTCTCTTTTGTGAACATAAAGCCAGAGAATGTCCTTCCCAGTAACTGCTGCCGTAGCCCGAGTGGCCGACCTGTGAGGACTGTCAGAGGAGAATGCTGTTTGCCACTTCTCTCATCTCTAGCGTGAAGCTGGGACATGCTAGTGACATGTTAGGTGGAGATTTGGAGCTTCTACGAAGGCTCAAGACCATTCCCTCTTTGTTCTCCTTTATCCTTCAACTAATCAGGAACGCTGGGGGGTCTGGGTCTGGCTTATTTCCTTGCTTCCCTTATGTCCAACGTCCCCTAAGCACCCACTCGCACTAAAGAAGTCTTCATTAGATGTATTTCTCTTTCTGTTCTTTATCTGCTCAAAACCCTCATACTACTTTCTCTTGTTAAATGTAGCTATGCATATTTTAGTAGATGTGAGGGTTACAGTTTATGTGTCAGCCCGATTTGTGTGGAGCCACCTAAGGGGTAGGAGGAATGCACTTCTGACCTTGGGTATGGCACCTGGCCTCCTGGTCTCCATGAATGAAGTAATTCTGCTCTACAAAGCCCTTTGGTTTGCTGTTTCTGCCTTCGAATAGAAAGCCCTAGGCAGAATTCTCTTAAAACATAGGCCAAATCAAACCACGTTTCCTTTCAGTTGTGTGTCCTGGGTGCTGTGTCCAGCAACAGTAGAGCTGGCTAATATTACAGCAAAAACATTGCTGTGGTGAACGTAAAAGTTATCAAGTATGGAAGTGTTAGATTTTTCTGTAAGATGACACGCCTCAATTTTATTTTCTGTGTTCGTTTGAAAAAAGGATTAAGGGGGACCACATAGCTCAGCAGATTACAGCACGTACAAGCAGGCTCAGGGGCTGGAGTTTGGATCCCCGGGCCTGCTGCGGTGGTGTACACCTGGAATCCCAGCTCTGGGGAGGCTGTAAATAGGCAGATCACTATGAGTTTGATCTAGTAGTAAGACCCTGAACACCTTGTAGATCCCTTGATAAGAAAGAAAGAAAGAAAGAAAGAAAGAAAGAAAGAAAGAAAGAAAGAAAGAGAAAGACAGAGGATTAAGAGCTGGCAAAGTAGCTCAGTGGACTAAGCACCTGCTTAGGCAAGTACAGGGACGGGGGTTTGATCCCTGGCACCACATGCCATGCTGGCCCCACCACCAGGCATCCTGAGCTGGCCACCAGCTCCAGGCATGGTGGCCCATGCCTGAAATCTCAGCACTGGGGAGGCTGAAAACAGGAGGATCACTATGAATCCAAGCTGTGTAGTGAGACCCTGTGCCATTTTTTAAAAAAAGAATTAATATTTAACACTTGCCTAAAAGTAAGTGGGATAATATCCTGCAGGTTATTTTCTGTGCTTTGTGTAGTCCGATGAGCTTTTCGATTTCTGTAGGCATATATCTTTTCCTGGGAATTTTGTATACTTGTACCCTTCATACCATATTCACTCTTTCATTGATCCCATTATTAATTATTCCAACAAGCACTTTTTTGAGCATTTTCTATCCAGCAGGCATCATCAGAGCTGCTGAATTTTTATTTGTACTTCTCCACAATACCTTTACTCCAGTTCATATGCATCGCTCTCAGCTCTTCATTTTGCTTATCTAAATGCTATCATTTTTCAAGGCCTAATTCTATTTTAAATGCCACCAGGAGGTATTCAATCCCCTGACCCCTCCAATATTTATGGATTGGTTCTGCCTCTTTACAGAAATGTGGTGAAACTGTGTTATCAGAACTCTGTGAGTATGAGGGACAGAAACCCAACTTAGGTTAACAGAAAAGAAACTACATAAACCTTCATTGTCAATTATAGAAAGGACAGGGGCCCACCTTTTGAGGATCCGGCACCAATGTCCCAGGCCCGCTGTAAGTATTACATGTCCTGTTCTTGCCTGAGAGTCTGGTGAGGGAGACTTCTTCCATGAGAACGTCTTTCTAGTTAGAGTCCCCCATGGCCCACCTGCTTTAGGACAGTTCATGTAGCTGTCACCAGGTCTGACAGAGGCAGGAAGACAACTGGGGATGAGCCCCGTGTTGAGAATTATGATGTTGAGATCATGGGGTCTATGGCCAAGTAGGGCATCCGACTAGTCCCGTTTTAACAGTTTATTAGCTTTGAGATCTCTCACCAGAAATTTTATATGCCCTAGTTTGCTCACCTGTAAACTGAATATAATCTGGTATCTGGCCAAACCTTCATGATCTTCATGTGTATGGATGATTTAGACCAATCATAGCGGGCATAGGCCATAGTCCAGGACCTAAGACCTGGGACTCCGATAATTAGAGACACAGAAGGTTGCTGAACATAAGGTGATACAGATGGTGCTGGGGAGAGAGGCAGGCAGTGGGAGCGGGGACTCCAGTTTTGACTTTTGACCACCTGTAAATATTTTCACAGTATTTTTAGCAAGTAGTAGTGTTGCTCTATTTGTGGGAGAGGGTAAATATTAATCGTGGGATAGTCACCATAGGTCACAGGGCTCCTGCCAGGGACACCAGCTGTTTTTGTATAAACCACACACTGCTTAATCCCAAGAATGTCACTGGTGTCTGAATCACTGTAGGTGCATGGCGTCACCGTGGCCATTTCCTGCATACGGCAGCAGCATATTGCAATAAAAGAGCATCTGTGCAGTACATTTCCATATGGAACTGTGGAGGGAAAGGCTGGTGTGGGAGCAGAGCTGCAAACCCACCACTTGAGCGTAAGCCAAGGCCTCTCTGTAGGTTCGTTGTTGCTCTTTGTGGAGTGAAGCGACACTGTCTCGCTGGCAGCATGGCCACAACAGTTACTCATCATTCATCTTCAGGCTTTCTGTGCCACACCGTCTGCAATGAGTATGAGCCACATAAAAAGAAACTGCAGTGGCTGTGGCTATATAGTTCACATAGATGCTTAGCATACATGGGGCCCTGGGTTCAATCCCTAGCACACACAAAAGCAAGAAAATTCTGCTTTTATCTTTTCCAGTCAATGGTGTAAAAAAAAAAATCTCAACTTTGAACCTTTTGAATAGAAAAGTTAAAAATAATAGATACCCCAAATCTTGGTTTTAAAATTATCATTTCACTGTATTTACTTTGCCACATACCTATCCACAGATGAAACAATTTTATTTATTTATTTGTTTCGTGGTACATTTTAGGTATACATATTGGTCATTTTCATTACATACAATTGGTATCTGTTCGTGATATAACTTGATTATTTTTTTCCTTTTTCCTCCACCCTCCCTTCAACCCTGCATCCTCTCCTTATGTACAAAAGCTTGTATCCAGTTTTTCCTTCTGTTCTCCTTTTTTTCTATTCTCTCCCCACCTCAATTGTTTCCCTTCGCATTTGAACATTTTCTTCGTGTTTCATAATATCTGCTATGCACTTTGGTCCTTCTTTACACTTTTGGTTTCTCCACCAGAGAAACAATGGATTATTTACACATGCGTGTCCAACTTGTTTCACTTAAGAATAGAGGTTCAATGTGCATCCATTTAGCTAGAGTGGGCTCACGCATATCCTTCTCTGTGGCAGAATGGTACTTTATTGTACTGAACGACCTACATCTTCCTTATCAATGGGCATTTGGGCTGTTTCCAGGATTTAGCTATTTCAAAATATGCTTCTATAAACAGGAGTATGCATATATTGTGGTAGGATGCTTTTAATTCTATCAGAAAGATACCAAAATAAGAAATAACTGGATGGAATGGAACCTCTAGTCTTGACTTTCTGAGCAATTTCCACATGGATTTCCACAGTGGCTGCACCAGTCCACACTTCCACCTAACAGTGAAGAAGTTTCTTTGTGCCCCTAGCCCTGCCAGCATTTGTTATTGATAATACCATTTTGTCTGTAGCGAGATAGAATCTTAGCATTATTTTAATTCACATTTCTCTAATGACCAGTGATGTTGAACATTTTTTGATATATTTATTTGCCATTTGTACTTCTTTATCTGAGACGTGCCTATTTATTTCAGATGCCTATTTTTTGGATGTGGTACTTAGATACGAGAGGGTTTTTTTTTTTTTTTGTATAGATATTAGTCCTTTGCCTGAAGAATAGCTGGCAATTTTTTTTTTCTCACATGTGGGTTGCTTCTTAACTTTGTTGGTGGCTTCTATACAAATATTTTCTTTTTTCTTTTTTTTTTTTTTTTTTTTTTTACTTTCTTCTCCATTTTTAATTAGTTCCTAGCTCTACATTGAGATATGCATGCTTGAATAAGGACAATAAATAAAACTCAGTTGTTTGATCACCATAACTTCTGGGAAATAATTGTGGTAGGACTGGCCTCAAAAAGCAGCCATTTAATGGGGCCTGGCGGGATGGCTCAGTGGTCTAAAGAGCCTGTTTAGGAAAGT